>PGTU02004135.1:0-12222 GCA_002896215.2 Cicer echinospermum
GTGACTTTCATTGCATTGTACATTATATCACCTTGACATGTTTCCAAATTGCATTAGTGAAATTTAATCAGACTTAAAAGGGTTAAGATAACTGTGCAAACCATTGACACAAAATTCTAACTTGTTTTGCATTTGTATAAAAATGGTTATGTATGTGCATTTGTAGCTAAAAATAGTTAGTTTAAAGATTGCAAGCATAAAAGTAGTTAGTTTAAATATTGCAATGTAGTTTAAAGACATGCTGATTTATAAAAGAGTTTATTTTTGGCGTGTTCATACATGTTTAAATTTGTTTTTGGTAACTCTGTTATTTGATTATGTGTGGATAGTTACTCGTTATTTACATTTTTTTTTTGTTACCTGGATGATTCTTGTCATTCTTTTGTACTATTATTATCACTATAATATTTTGATAATCCACTATTGATTCTTGTTCTTAGTTATGTTTATTTATGCTTGTGATAATTTGAGATTTTCTTTTGTTATTATTATTTTGTTTTGTAAAGTTTGTTAGATATATTGTCAAGTAGCGGAAATTCCTTATCTTCGTGAACCACTGCTTAAAAGTCATTGAACTCTAATGATCGATGAATTACAACTCCTTGGAAGTAATGATTTAAGCGACTAAGATTGTTGACTTGATGACTGTTTGTTAAGTTTTTGAAGGACATGCTCATTTTCCTGTTTATTTTGAATTGACATTGATCTAATAATTGCCTAGGCCCGTAAATATTTGGGAAGAAATTAATAATTTATACACTTTCCACCATCATTAGTGGTTCAAGTGAATTTAAACACCTGTCCACAAAGGTGGGTCCGCCATAGCATTTTTCAATGTGGAGTATTGGACCTAAAAATTTGAAATTTCTCAGAACTTTTTGACTTGAAACGATGTCGTGACGTGCATTTTATATTCAAAGAGATTAAATTGAATAACTTTGTCTGTAGTAGATGTGAGATAAAGATGAGTATGTTTATGTAATACTATACCATTTTTTTTAAACCAATAAAATGGAATGCATGTTAATTGTTTGAGTTTAAAGATTGTTTGCTTTTACTTCATATATTTCAAATTTTGCGAACTGCAAAGATTCCTTACTCCTTGTGGTTTCTTTTGCTTCTTGTTTATGCCTTTTCATTCTTGATTTTGTTGTGTAGTAATGTTTTTGTTTAAATTGCATGTCAATGAATAAGTGTGCCTTTTCCAATGTTATTGAGTATGTCATGCACTTGTCCGCCAAGATTTGTGACCTTGCTGTCTTGTTCCCCTGTATCAAATAAATAGTTTGAATTTGCACTCATGAATGATCTGTGTTGTTCCTGTTATTGTAACATTACTTTCTTTCTATATTGAAATGTCATCCATCATTTATCAGATTCCTTATACTTTGTTATGATTATGAATCTACCTCCAAATGTTTCATTGAAAAAAGTATATAGTGTGTGTTTGTTTGGATCTAATTTAGTTAGATGATAACTAGTTTGATTGTGTTCATTTTCCACACTTGTATTGAAATCGTTGGAAATAGTAATTATCGATGCTTCCATGATATGATTGATAAAACTTCATGATCCTACAACCTTTTTATTTCTTGTTGATTTACTTCTCTATAGTATGTATGTGCATTTACTCCCTCTGGACTTAAATGTAATAGAAAAGGAATGTTATTTGGTCTTTGATTTGAAACTAAATACATTTAATTCTTTTTGCTTACTTTTAAGATTAGATAGAGTACTATATATTATACAAATATTATATTGAAGGTGTTATCTTTTCAAGAGGCAACTCACTTTTTAAGCATATTTGTGATTACTTTTCTGATTTAGTGAAAGATAAAGAGTATCGGTTTCTTTCACCTGTTGCAATCTGAACTCAGCGTTTACTTTAATGAACTTTGGATCCTATATTTAATTGTTTGTTTTTGTACCTTCTTATTATGTATGCATATCTATAATTCAGTCTCGTCCAAATAGCGGCTATGAAAGTAACTATGGCGATATATTTATACTCGATTATTTAAACATGCTATTCTCTTGTGTGATATGTAGTACATATTGTATACATAGTTGCGTAAAAATGGTTAATGGTCCTTTGTGCATCAAGTATATATGATGGATGTGCTAAAAGGGTTGTGAATGTTGAATATTGCTTTACATGTTGCTTGGTGAAGGAAAATAATTTGGTTCAGACTTCAATTGATGTTGATCCTTGATAGTATTTAGTACTATTTCCAAAACTAATTCATTTTCATTAATTTACTCTTTTTACTGTTTAGCATACATTGTTTTGTAGATAGGTAATGGAATAAAAAAAAAAGTGTGCCGCACTTATTCATTCCAAGTTTTGACCTTGATACCTGCTGCATTTTTGCCCTTATCAAAGTGAAAGCTAAACAATGTCACTGTTACAATAAGTTGTTAAGATTTATTACCTCTCTCAGATTAGTACAAAATAATGCAGAGTAGTTTTAGCTAATTAATGAACTATACCAATTATCTTTATTAGGCTTATGTCAAGCTTGTAACATATAATCATAAACTTATAAAACTTAATTTTGCTTATTGCTAAACAGAGAATTCACATCCAGATTAGAATGTTATCCTCTGAACCTGTACTTTTTACCTATGGATATGATATAGAAACATCCATATGACCCTTGTTCCAAATACAGAATGATCGTTTAGCTTATCTCAATTCCTAAAGGATAATTTGTTGGTTGGTGATACCATGACTTGGTATGTATTCTTATTTCTTTTTTCATTGCTACCTGTTCGAAATTGTTTTCCAAAAGCATAGAACTTGTTTTGTTATAATTTTTTTTCAAGTTGTATCTTTGAGACTGTAACTGTGAAGTATTCTGTGTATTTTGAGTCTGAAATTGTATGCACAGTTTTGTGAAATTATTGATTAAAGAATTCCACTAGTTCAATGTATGAAGTTGGCTTTTCTCTTGGCACCGCAATTTTATTTGACAATATCACAGGCCTTGAATGTTCAACAATTTTTGTATGGGACATAACAAAACTCTTAACAGTCACGGGCAAGGGTATTGTGTATTTTCAAAACAGTAACAAACCTCGCTTTGCAATGGTGCAAACATAAGGCTTTTGAAACACTAGTTAATATAAATAGTTATGTTGGTACTCCTATATTGTTTAAATATGCTCTTTTGTTATAGTGTGTGTTGTGAAAACGAAGTCAATTTTGAACCATGTCATGTTGATCTCTTTAGGGTGATAATAGTATATCATTAATTCATCTGCTGCACACTTGAGTTGTGGAAACTTCATTTTACCTTGTCATCATGTGACTTCTACTCGTGTCATCTGCCACATCTTAACCATGGGCCAATTATTACATGAGAAGTGACTTAAGTTTAAGTTATAAGTTATGTTGATTGTGCATGTGCATGTAGTTTCATTTCCAAGATTTCAAATATATGAATAAAAAGAAGACAAGAAAACTTGTGAAGGTAAAAGGAGTTAATGGTGATCAGAGAGGTGGGAGATGTGAGATGTCTTCACACTATGGACACGTTAAGTCTTTTATTATCTATATTTGATCCCAATGTTTTTAGTTATTCTTCCTTGCGTAATTGACTACATGAGTAGAAGGGATTGATCAACCCGAGACGCATTGTCACTGCAAATAGGCGATAATAACTCATCATTATTATTATGAATATTTATTGATTTTATTTTGGTTAATTAGATAAAATGTCCATCCTTATATTATTGAAGTTATTTTGATGTTATGTGTAATGTCCTCATGTGATCAATATGCTTATCATGTGATCTTTTTAATTGCCTCTGCTTATTTGGTTTATAATGTATGTTGTTCAAATGATTTGAATTATAAATTACAAATGACATACACTAAATGTTGATTAGTTAAAAAGAAGAAAACAAAATTGTTGTGTGGTCAGGAATATGTGAAAATAATTTATCTCTTCCAATATGGTTTTGTACATTTGGTTTCTTGATTTAAAGTAACTATATGTTATTGGAGTTGCTATGCATTTCAGTTTGTAATTCTTAAAGGTGTGAATTTTTTTTATAATATTTCTCTATAAGTCTAACTCTTATTTAATCTTGTAGGGTAATCGTTGTTAGGATTTAACGTTCTTTAGGAGAGTCGACAAATAGAGCATCATTTTAGAAGTTAATTGAACTTTAATAATGTGTTTAAATTTTTTTTCGTTCATCAACTTAAAGTAGTAGTTGTTTATTGACTATTCTATGAACTCTCACCTCCTCTATAAATTATAGTGAGTATTGTGATATTTCTTTATGATTAAAACTTATGTGAATGTGTTTAAAAATGATTCATTGTCATGTATCAAGTGAATTCTTTGATGGTGTTTCATTATGTATTAGTTTCGTCTATATTCACCATAAATTTCATAAATTTCGAGGACGAAATTTCTTTAAACGAGGGGAGAATTGTAACACCTGCCAAATTTAAGTAATAAATTATTTATTTATCTACTGGGATTTTAAAGAATTAATTTAGTATTGCATGTGTTTACAATATGTGTTGACAAATAATTTATGATTGATTTTTCTTACATGTGTATTTGCTATAGTGTGATAATTTATCATGTGTTTGAATTAATTAATTTATTTAATTATTGATAGGGATATTAAGTATATTTATATCTTTTTATTAATTTTAGATTGTTATTATTTTAAAGTGAAATATGTCATCCTTATTACTAACTAGATATTTAATAAAAGTAAAGTTAATAAAAAGGTTTTGAAAGTATATAATAATAATAAATAATAATAATAATAATAACAACAATATAATAATTAATAATAATAATAATAATAATATAATAATATAATAATATAATAATAATAATAATAATAATAATAAATAATAATAATAATAATAATATATAATAATAATAATAATAATAATAATATAATAATAATAATAAAGGAAGAAAAATAGTAACAAGAAGACCAGAACCTCTTCCTTCTTTCTTCTTCGTATACACCGCCGCCAACAAACCATTTCCTCTTCCTTCTTCTCGCCTCGACCACGATCATTACAATGGTTGTCTTAGAAAACTGAGACCACATTTGTGATCATTGTAATCTCCTCTTTCATTCTCAACCTAAATCGTAAATTGAAACATCTTATTTCTCTTTGTCAAAAATCACACCTCATCTTTGGATCAAGATTTCAGCCACCACGACTATCACAAACGAAAACTAAGACCATATTTGGACTCCATGAAACACCCTCTTCTGTTATCTATGCTCGAAATCGCCAATCGTTACGTTTTTTAAAAAAATGGGTTTCCACCATTGTCGCGGCTGTGTTGCCAACTCCGGCTAACACGTTCATCATCTTGAAAAACTGACATCATTTTTGGATTCCTCTCGTCGAAACCTTCAAGAAGCACTACTCATTTGTGTGTTTCGGTGAAGTTGATGCCGGACCCTGTCGGCGCCCCAGTACGTCGGTGAGACCTTTTCTAATAACATGTTTCACGACGTTTTGAATATGTTTCTTCGCCTAATATTTTTATTAATTATATAATGCTGATTTTTATGCCTCGGGAAAATTATCAGCCACGTTTCATTGAACTCTGAAATTCGTCGATGCTTTTGGACTCGTTTGGGACGTGTTGTCGACATCTCATGGTTGCTGAAAATCATTATGGTCCTTCTATCTTATGAAAGCGTCAAATTGGAGGTATGGGGTGAGAATGAGTTCGAATGCACGAGTATAAATTAAGTGAGATGAACGGGAATACCGTATTTCCCACAATTCATTCGGGGCTCGCTACGTATGGCAGAAGCCCTTTGAGTAATAATTTGACTAATGAGCAAACTTGAATTTTGTTGAGGTTAAAATAATGAATTAGAAACTTTTATAGGATGTTGTTTGATTTGATTTTTGAAGATCGTGTGATAGTTGAATTATTGTTGAATTGTGTATTTGATTCATTCTGTGTTTTGTTTATATCTATCCTTGATACTGATATATGATATAAAATGTGATGAATTGTAATTATTTGCCCTTGCAATTGATGTGGTGTGTGTGAATGGTCTAGTATTTATTATTATTATATGTGAGTGTAGACCCTTTATTGTTAGAGATGACGTATCATGATGATGAATTCTGAATGTAATGTATGACTATGGAAATCTGCAATGACGATGTGTGCTCCCTGACTTGTGATATTACCACCCTGATGAATATCATGGAATGCGTATTGTGTTTAATTGAATAGTGACGAATTCGACCCGTGCCAATGATGGTTCTCTTATGGAGTAAGTAACCTAGGACAACGAGGGGAGAAAGTAGTTGTTGGATAATTTTTGAAGTGGAGATTATTTGGTCATCATATAGGTAGGGCCTGACAAGCCTAGTGATTATGGGGAAGTACAACTGAATGAGCCTGATCGTGCGGTCTACTGTTGAGCCTTAAGGCAAGATTGTTAGACCTTGGAGGTATCCGGGTGGGAGATTCCTAGGTGACTTGAAGGTAGCACTCCAAATGTCGGGAGCTACACGCAACACACGTTTACCTCGACTGTCACGTATATGTGTCTCGGGTTGAGTTGAGGGATCTATGAGGCAGGGGCCAATTTGAATTGTCCGTCCACTTGCGTGGTGGCATAGTATCGAGCCTCCTAACCAGTACTTCAGAGTTAGAATGGTACCAAAGAAAGAGGAGGAGTCTAGAGTATAAGAGCATGCATAACATTACTTGATTTGTGTATTTACTTACTTGATGTTTGTGGATTGTATCAATGTTTTACCTGATTATTCTTGTTGGTTGTGATTTGATATGATACGGTGTTTAATATTTTTTTTACGTGTTTCTTCTCAATTATTTATACTATTACATGTTTTCGAAGCTCACCCCTCGTTGCTTGTGTTTGGCGCTTGCGAGAGCGCAGTTATTTCAGTTATCGATTGGGATCCACTGCTCTGAATAGGTGATATTGGGTGGGAGTAATTTTTCGTATTTGTTGAGTTATGAACAACTTAGATTTTTGTAAATTTGATTGATCAATTGTGTTATTTTATCGGTTAATTCAGAGTAGAAATTAATTGTCTCTAAGTTTAGAACTTGCTTTTATATCAAAGTATTTATTTAATGAACATCACTATATTCGATATTAAGAATTTTTTTTATTGAAAATTTTTATGCAAGCATTTTTGTGTAAGCGTGAATGTGACGTCTTGAACCTTAAAAGTATTTTAAAAAATAATATATATAATATATATATATATATATATATATATATACTCTATTTTGGAACCGCTGCGGAATCTCTTTTAAAACTAGTGCATTTTACCTTTTTATTTTAATTTGGGTTCAGGGTGTTACATTAGTGGTATCAGAGCAGGTCTGTCCAATCAGACCGTGTGGGTGATGTGTCTATGAGTTTTTGTGTGTCCTTGTCAATTGTTTTCTTTTATTTTTTACTGTTGTTCATTAGGTGTTTGATTGAGCTTAGTATTATGTGTTTATGTGATAATTTTGTGTGAAATTAACTTTGAATACGCGGCTAAGTGGTTGTGACTTTCATTCATTGTACATTATATCACCTTGACATGTTTCCAAATTGCATTTAGTGAAATTTAATCAAACTTAAAAGGCTTAAGATAACTGTGCAAAACATTGACACAAAATTCTAACTTGTTTTGCATTTGTATAAAATTGGTTATGTATTGTGCATTTGTGGCTAAAAATAGTTTAGTTTAAAGATTGCAAGCATAAAAGTAGTTAGTTTAAATATTGAATGTCAGTTTAAAGACATGCTGATTTATAAAAGAGTTTATTTTTGGCGTGTTCATACATGTTTAAATTTGTTTTGGGGTAACTCTTGTTATTTGATTATGTGTGGATAGTTACTCGTTATTTACATTTTTTTTTTTGTTACCGGATGATTTCTTGTCATTCTTTTGTACTATTATTATCACTATAATATTTTGATAATCCACTATTGATTCTTGTTCTTAGTTATGTTTATTTATGCTTGTGATAATTTGAGATTTTCTTTTGTTATTATTTTTTGTTTTGTAAAGTTTGTTAGATATATTATGTCAAGTAGGGAAATTCTACTATCGTGAACCACTGCTTAAAAGTATTGAAACTCTAATGATGATGAAATACACTCCTTGGAAGTATGATTAACGACTAAAGATGTTGACTTGATGATTGTTTGTAAGTTTGAAGGACATACTCATTTTCCTTGTTTATTTTGAATTGACATTGATCTAATAATTGCCTAGGCCGTAAATTTTGGGAAGAATTTATAATTATACTTTCCACCATCATTAGTGGTTCAAGTGAATTTTAAACACCTGTCCACAAAGGTGGTCCGCCATGCATTTTTCATGTGGAGTATTGGACACTAAAAATTTTGAAATTTCTAAGAACTTTTTGACTTGAAACGATGTCGTGACGTGATATATCAAAGAGAGAAAAATTGAATAACCTTGTTGTAGTAGATGAGAAAAAGATGAGTATGTTTATGTATACTATATGGAAGTTTTATGTTTGAGGTTTAAAGATTGTTTTGCTTTCTTATTCATATATTTCAAATTTTGCGAACTGCAAAAGATTCCTTACTCCTTGTGGTGTTCTTTGCTTCTTGGTTTATGCCTTTTCATTCTTTGATTTTGTTGTGTAGTAATGTTTTTGTTAAATTTGCATGTCAATGAATAAGTGTGCCTTTTCCAATTTATTGAGTATGTCATGCACTTGTCCGCCAAGATTTGTGACCTGCGTGTCTTGTTCCCCTGTTCAATAAAAATGTTTGAATTTGCACTCATGAATGATCTGTGTTGTTCCTGTTATTGTAAACATTACTTTCTTTCTATATTGAAATGTCATCCATCATTTATCAGATTCCTTTATACTTTGTTATGATTATGAATCTACCTCCAAATGTTTCATTGAAAAAAGTATATAGTGTGTGTTTGTTTGGATCTAATTTAGTTAGATGATAACTAGTTTGATTGTGTTTCATTTTCCACACTTGTATTGAAATCGTTGGGTGAATAGTAATTATCGATGCTTCCATGAATGAATTAAAACTTCAGTGATCTCAACCTTTTTCTATTGTTGATTTTCCTTATAGATGTATGTGCATACTCCCTCTGGACTTAAATGTAAATAGAAAAGGGAATGTATTTGGTCTTGATTGAAACTAAATACATTTAACTTTTTGCTTACTTTTAGATTTAGATAGAGTACTATATATATACATATTATAATGAGGTTGTTGCTTTTCAGAGAGCAACTCATTTTTAAAGCAATTTGTGATTACTTTTCTGATTATGAAAGAAAAGAGTATCGGTTTCTTCACTTGTTGGCATCTGAACAGCGTTTACTTTAATGAACTTTGAAATCCTTATTATTTTGTTTTGTTTTTGTACCTTCTTATTTGTGCATATCTATATTAGTCTGCTAAAATAGCGCTATGAAAGTACTATGGGCGATATAGTATACTCGAATTTAACACAGCTATTTTGTGTGATTAATCTGTGTATATTGTATATCTTGTAAAATGTAATGGTCCTTTGTGCATCAATATATATGTTGGATGTGCTAAAGGGTTGTGAATGTTTGATATTGCTTTAACATGTGCTTGGTTGAAGGAAAATAATTTGGTTCAGACTTCAATTGATGTTGATCCTTGATAGTATTCAGTACTATTTCCAAAACTAATTCATTTTCATTAATTTACTCTTTTCTACTGTTTAGCATACATTGTTTTGTAGATAGGTAATGGAATAAAAAAAAAGTGTGTGCCGCACTTATTCATTCCAAGTTTTGACCTTGATACTTGCTGCATTTTTGCCCTTATCAAAGTGAAAGCTAACTAATGTCACTGTTACAATAAGTTGTTAAGATTTATTACCTCTCTCAGATTAGTACAAAATAAATGCAGAGTGTTTTAGCTAATTAATGAAACTATACCAATTATCTTTATTAGGCTTATGTCAAGCTTGTAACATATAATTAATAACTTATAAAACTTAAATTTGCTTATTTGCAAACAGAGAATTCACTGCCAATTAGAAATGTTATCCTCTGAACCTTGTACTTTTTACCTATGGATTATGATATATGAAACAATCCAATGACCCTTGTTCCAAATACAAGAATGATCGTTTAGTATCTCAATTTCCTTTTAAAGGATAATTTGTTGGGTTGGTGATACCATGACTTGGTATGTATTCTTATCCTTTTTTCATTTGTACCTGTCAAAATTGTTTTCCAAAAAGCATAGAACTTGTTTTGTTATAATTTTTTCAAGTTGTATCCTTGACTGTAACTGTGAAGTAATTCTGTGTATTTTGAGTCTGAAATTTGTATGCCAGTTTTGGTGAAATTATTGATTAAAGAATTCCACTAGTTTAATGTCATGAAGTTGAGCTTCTCTTGGGCACCAATTTTATTTGAAAAATATCACGGCCTTGAAGTATCCAACATTTTTGTATGGGGACATAACCAAATTTAACAAGTCACCAAGGATTGTGTATTTTCAAAACAGTAACAACCTCTTTGCAATGGTGCAAACATAAGCTTTTCTGAACACAAGTTATATATATAGTGTTTTCTCCATATTGTTTAAATTGCTCTTTGTTTAGTGATGGAAACGAAGTCATTTTGAACATGGTTGATCTCTTTAGGGTGAATATGTATATAAACTTCATTGCCTGCACCACTTGAGTTTGAAACTTCATTACCTGTCATGTGACTTCTACTCGTGTCTTCTGCACATCTTAACCATGCAATAACATGAGAAGTGACTTAAGTTTAAGTTATAAGTATTTATGTGCATGTATTAGTTTCTTTCCATTCAAAAAAAAAAAAAGAAGAAAAGAAAATTGTGAAGGTTAAAGGAGTTTATGGTGTCAGAGAGGTGGAGATGTGAACGATGTCTTCCCACACTATGACACGTTAAAAGTCTTTTAATTATCTATATTGAATCCAATGTTTTTAGTTTATTCTTACCTTGCGTTGACTACATGAGTAGAAGGGATTGGATCAAACCCGACGACGCATTGTCACTGCAAATTAGGCGATAATAACTCATCATTATTTATTATGAATTATTTATTGATTTTATTTTGGTTAATTAGATAAATGTCCATTCCTTATATTATTAGAGTTATTTGATGTTTGTGTGTATGTCCTCATGTGACAATATGCTTATCATTGACTTTTTATTGCCTCTGCTATGGTTATAATGTATGTTGTTCTAAATATTTTAATTATTAAATTCAAGATGACATACACTATCAATGTTGATTAGTTAAAAGAAAGAAACAAAATTGTTGTGCTGTGTCAGGAATATGTGAAAAATATTTTATCTCTTCCAATATGGTTTTGTACATTTGTTCTTGATTTAAAGTAGTAACTATATGTTATGGAGTTGCTATGCATTTCAGTTTGTAATTCTTAAAGGTGTGATTTTTTTTAAAATATTTCTCTATAAAGTCATAACTCTTATTAATCTTGATAGGGTAACGTTTGTTAGGATTTAAACGTTCTTTTGGAGAGTAAGACAATAGGCATCATTTTAGAAGTTAATGAACTTTATAATGTGTTTAAATTTTTTTTCGTTCATCCAACTTAAAGTAGTCGTTGTTATTGACTAATTCTATGAACTCTCCTCCTCTATAATTATAGTGAGTAATTGTGATATTTCTTTAATGATTTAAACTTTAGATGTTGATATGTGTTTAAATGATTCATTGTCATGTATCAAGTGAATTCTTTGATGGTGTTCAATTATGTATTAGTTCGTCTATTATTCACCATAAATTTCATAAATTTCGAGGACGAAATTTCTTTAACGAGGGGAGAATTGTAACACCCCAAATTTAGTAATAAATTATTTAATTTATCTAATGGGATTTTAAAGAATTAATTTAGTATTGCATGTGTTTACAATATGTGTTGACAAATAATTATGATTGATTTTCTTACATGTGTATTTGCTATAGTGTGATAATTTATCATGTGTTTGAATTAATAATTTATTTAAATTATTGATAGGGATATTAAGTATATTTATATCTTTTTATTAATTTTAGATTGTTATTATTTTAAAGTGAAATATGTCATCCTTATTACTAACTAGATATTTAATAAAAGTAAAGTTAATAAAAAGGTTTTGAATAATAATAATAATAATAGTAATAATAATAATAATAATAATAATAATAATAATAAT
>PGTU02004136.1:0-11911 GCA_002896215.2 Cicer echinospermum
TTAGGTCATTTTCGTCCGTCCCCTAGGCTTATTCTTGTCCAATTAGGGTTTTTTAACCAATCTTGTGCATCCAATAGGTGTGTTTGTGTCATTGGATGAACATTTAGGTCATTTTCGTCCTCCCTAGGCTTATTCTTGTCCAATTAGGGTTTTTAACCAATCTTGTGCATCCAATAAGTTCATTTGTGTCATTGGATGAACATTTAGGTCATTTCGTCCTCCCTAGGCTTATTCTTGTCCAATTAGGTGTTTTTAACCAATCTTGTGCATTCATATAGTGTCATTTGTGTCATTGGATGAACATTTAGGTCATCATTTTCGTCCTCCCTAGGCTTATTCTTGTCCAATTAGGGTTTTTAACCAATCTTGTGCATCCAATAAGTTCATTTGTGTCATTGGATGAACATTTAGGTCATTTTCGTCCTCCCTAGGCTTATTCTTGTCCAATTAGGGTTTTTTAACCAATCTTGTGCATCCAATAAGTTCATTTGTGTCATTGGATGAACATTTAGGTCATTTTCGTCCTCCCTAGGCTTATTCTTGTCCAATTAGGGTTTTTAACCAATCTTGTGCATCCAATAAGTTCATTTGTGTCATTGGATGAACATTTAGGTCATTTTCGTCCTCCCTAGGCTTATTCTTGTCCAATTAGGGTTTTTAACCAATCTTGTGCATCCAATAAGTTCATTTGTGTCATTGGATGAACATTTAGGTCATTTTCGTCCTCCCTAGGCTTATTCTTGTCCAATTAGGGTTTTTAACCAATCTTGTGCATCCAATAAGTTCATTTGTGTCATTGGATGAACATTTAGGTCATTTTCGTCCTCCCTAGGCTTATTCTTGTCCAATTAGGGTTTTTAACCAATCTTGTGCATCCAATAAGTTCATTTGTGTCATTGGATGAACATTTAGGTCATTTTCGTCCTCCCTAGGCTTATTCTTGTCCAATTAGGGGTTTTTAACCAATCTTGTGCATCCAATAAGTTCATTTGTGTAATTGGATGAACATTTAGGTCATTTTCGTCCTCCCTAGGCTTATTCTTGTCCAATTAGGGTTTTTAACCAATCTTGTGCATCCAATAAGTTCATTGTGTCATTGGATGAACATTTTAGGTCATTTTCGTCCTCCCTAGGCTTATTCTTGTGCAATTAGACGTTTTTAACCAATCTTGTGCATCAAATAGGTTATTGTGTCATTGGAGAACATTTAGGTCATTTTCGTCCTCCGAAGGCTTATTCTTGTCCAATTAGGTTTTTAACCAATCTTGTGTATCCAATAAGTTCATTTGTGTCATTGGATAACATTTAGGTCATTTCGTCCTCCCTAGGCTTATTCTTGTCCCAATTAGTGTTTTAACCACTCGTGTGCATCCAATAAGTTCTTTCATTGATGACATTTAGGTCATTTTCGTCCTCCCTAGGCTTATTCTTGTGCAATTAGGGCTTTTTAACCAATCTTGTGCATCCAATAAGTTCATTTTGTGTACATGGGATGAACATTTGAGTCATATTCGTCCTCCCTAGCTTATTCTTGTCAATAAGGGTTTTAACCAATCTTGTGCATCAATAAGTTCATTTGTGTAATTGGATTGAACTTTAGTCATTTTCTCCTCCCTAGGCTTGTATTCTGTTCCCAATTTGGGTTTTAACCAATCTGTTCATCCAAAAGTTCATTGTGTCATTGATGAACAATTTAGTCATTTTCGTCCTCCCTAGACTTATTCTTGCGCAATTAGGGTTTTTAACCAATCTTGTGCATCCAATAAGTTCATTAGTATCATTGGATGAACATTTAGCGTCATTTTCTCCTCCCTAGCTTTTCTCTGTCCCGTTAGGTTTTTAACCATATCTTGTGCATCCGATAAGTTCATTGTGTCTCACATGGATGAACATTTAGTCATTTTGCGCCTACTCATAGCTTATTCTTGTCCAACTAGGCTTTTTAACAATCTTGTGACATCCATAGCTGTGTTGTGTGTTCATTGGATTGATAACATTTAATCATTTTCGTCCTCCTAGCTATCTTGTCATAAGGTTTTTAACCAATCTTGCTAGCCATCCAATAGTGTTGTGTCATGGGATGAACATTATAATCATTTTCTCCTAGGCTTATTCTTGTCCAATTAGGGTTTTAACCAATCTTGTGCATCCAATAAGTTCATTTGTGTCATTGGATGAACATTGGATGAACATTTAGGTCATTTTCGTCCTCCCTAGGCTTATTCTTGTCCAATTAGGGTTTTTAACCAATCTTGTGTGCATCCAATAAGTTCATTTGTGTCATTGGATGAACATTTAGGTCATTTTCGTCCTCCCTAGGCTTATTCTTGTCCAATTAGGGTTTTTAACCAATCTTGTGCATCCAATAAGTTCATTTGTGTCATTGGATGAACATTTAGTCATTTTTCGTCCTCTTGTCCTAGGTTTTTATTCTTGTCCAATTAGGGTCATTTTTTAGGTAACCAATCTTGTGCATCCAATAAGTTCATTTGTGTCATTGGATGAACATTTAGGTCATTTTCGTCCTCCCTAGGCTTATTCTTGTCCAATTAGGGTTTTTAACCAATCTTGTGCATCCAATAAGTTCATTTGTGTCATTGGATGAACATTTAGGTCATTTTCGTCCTCCCTAGGCTTATTCTTGTCCAATTAGGGTTTTTAACCAATCTTGTGCATCCAATAAGTTCATTTGTGTCATTGGATGAACATTTAGGTCATTTTCGTCCTCCCTAGGCTTATTCTTGTCCAATTAGGGTTTTTAACCAATCTTGTGCATCCAATAAGTTCATTTGTGTAATTGGAATGAACATTTAGGTCATTTTCGTCCTCCCTAGGCTTATTCTTGTCCAATTAGGGTTTTTAACCAATCTTGTGCATCCAATAAGTTCATTTGTGTCATTGGATGAACATTTAGGTCATTTTCGTCCTCCCTAGGCTTATTCTTGTCCAATTAGGGTTTTTAACCAATCTTGTGCATCCAATAAGTTCATTTGTGTCATTGGATGAACATTTAGGTCATTTTCGTCCTCCCTAGGCTTATTCTTGTCCAATTAGGGTTTTTAACCAATCTTGTGCATCCAATAAGTTCATTTGTGTCATTGGATGAACATTTAGGTCATTTTCGTCCTCCCTAGGCTTATTCTTGTCCAATTAGGGTTTTTAACCAATCTTGTGCATCCAATAAGTTCATTTGTGTCATTGGATGAACATTTAGGTCATTTTCGTCCTCCCTAGGCTTATTCTTGTCCAATTAGGGTTTTTAACCAATCTTGTGCATCCAATAAGTTCATTTGTGTCATTGGATGAACATTTAGGTCATTTTCGTCCTCCCTAGGCTTATTCTTGTCCAATTAGGGTTTTAACCAATCTTGTGCATCCAATAAGTTCATTTGTGTAATTGGATGAACATTTAGGTCATTTTCGTCCTCCCTAGGCTTATTCTTGTCCAATTAGGGTTTTTAACCAATCTTGTGCATCCAATAAGTTCATTTGTGTCATATGGATGAACATTTAGGTCATTTTCGTCCTCCCTAGGCTTATTCTTGTCCAATTAGGGTTTTTTAACCAATCTTGTGCATCCAATAAGTTCATTTTGTGTCATTGGATGAATTTTAGGTCATTTCGCGTCCTTCCTAGAGATTAGTTCTTGTGCAATTAGGTTTTAACCAACTCTTGTGCCATGCCAATTAAGTTATTTGTGTAATTGGATGAACATTTAGGTCATTTTCGTCTCAATAGGCATATTCTTATAAATTTTGTTTTTAAACCAATCTTGGTGCGTCCAATAGGTTCTTTTGTGTATACTTTCCGATCTACATTAAGTTCATTTTCATCCTCCTAGGCTATTATTCTTGTCCAATTAGGGTTTAACCAATCTGTGCAATCCAATAGGTGAGTTTGTGTCTTGGTTGAACATTTAGGTCATTTTGTCCTCCTAGGCTTATTCTTGTCCAATTAGTTTAAACAATCTGTGCCATCCAATAGGTGTGTTCTGTCATTGGAGGACATTTAGGTCATTTTCGTCAGAGAACATTGACTTGTCTCCAGTCATATGCTTGGAGCATCCACTATCCAGATACCATGATTGATTCTTGGAGGCCAAGCATATCTGCAAAAAATGATTCATGTTTTGGATTTAGGTACCCAATTCAAATTGGGTCCTAGGGGGTTAGTTTCAAATGCTTGTTTCTTAACTTTCCAAATTTTTTTCCATCCTCTGTTGGCAAGTTTTTTCAGTTTGCAATTGAAAACCATATGTCCTTTTTTGAAACAAAAATGACATACAATAGCAGGGGATGATTTCATATTTGGTCTAGTAAAGTTATCATGCATTTGTTTCGATTTAACAAACTTCTGATGGCCTTTAACATGCATGTTTTGTTTATAGCCAAGTCCAGATTTAACATTTAGATTTCTTTGATTTCTAAGAAGTCTATCTAAGTTGTTTTTTACCACTATTAAACTTAGCTACATCACATTTCAATGCACATGCTTCTTTTTTTCAAATCTTCATTTATGTCTTTAAGAGACATATGTTTCAAAATTAATCTCATCATACATCATGCATTTCTCTTCTAGCAGTTTCTTAGTACTAATTAATTGTTTGAGAACACTAACATATTCAGTATGCAATTCATTAAAGGCATCATGCAGTTCATCATAGGATGGATTAGAGGTTGTACTTACTTCACTGTCAGATTCTGAGTCAGTATCTGCCCTGAGACACAAGTTAGCTTCTTCATCTTCAGAATCATCAGATAAATCTTCATCATTGTTGTTCCAGGAAATGTAAGCTCTTTTTTGTTGAAGGTTGTTGATCCTTTCCTTTAGTCTTCACAGGCTTGTTTTTGTTTTGCAGTTTATAACACTCAAATCTGATGTGGCCTGTTTTACCACATTCATAGCAAGTTATGACTTTGCTATCGTTGGTATCACTCTTGTTGAAGCCTTTAGTCTTTGAATTCTGTGGTTTTCTTGACTGGCTTCCTTTCTTTTTCAGAAATTTCTTGAATTTTCTTACGAGCATACCTATCTCAGGCTCTTCATCAGATTCGATTTCTGAATCATCAGTATCTGGTTCAGATTTTGCTTTGTGAGTCTGAGCCTTCAGTGAAAGTCCTTTGCTTTTCCTGGTAGATTGTTCTGACTCATTCAATCTGTGCAATTCCATCTCATTTCCCTGAGCTTTCCAAATAATGTTGCAATAGTCATGTTTGTCAGGTCCTTTGATTCAGCAATGGCAGTGATTTTGGGTTGCCATTCTCTTGTCAAGAACCTCATTACTTTTCCTATTTGTTGCTCATTGTCTACATCTTTTCCTAGGGCATGAAGATTGTTGATGATGTGTGTAAACCTTGTTTGCAGGTCACTGATTGATTCATCCTTCTTCATGTTGAACAATTCATACTCATGCATGAGAGTATTTGTTCTGGCCCTTCTGACATATGTGATGCCTTCATGTGTTTCCTGAAGAGTATCCCACATTTCCTTTGCAGACTTGCAGTTTGACACTCTAAAGAATTCTTCTGCACTCAAAGCAGATGTTATAATATTCTTGGCCTTAGCATTATAACCAACTTTCTTTTTGTCATCACCAGACCAATCAGATCTTGGTTTGATGATGATGGATGATCCCTCAGTGCCTGCAAGTTTAGGCACGTAGGGTCCATTCTCCACTGCCTCTAAGATGTCCAGCCCACATGCTTCTAGAAAGATGAGCATCCTCTCTTTCCAGTACATGTATGCTGTACCATTAAAGGTAGGGGGTCTGGTTAGAGATGCCCTTCTCCTAGGAAATCTAAAGAAGTCATGTTCTTTTATGAGGTTTTCTCTAAAAAAGTTAGGCTCTTGATGCCAATTGTTGGAAAAATATGACTTCTTTTGATTAAGAATAAGAGAATTAAGATCAAATCCAACGTGTTCAATTTTAATTCCTATATTTACTATGCAAGATTCATACAAAAAGTACACAGCGGAAATATTAGATCGCATACAAGATGAACATGAAAAGTAAAGAGATAAGGGATAGAGAGATTGCACCAAGATTTTATACTGGTTCAGTCGTCTATCAGACGACCTACGTCCAGTCCCGAAATTAAATGATTTCGGCCTTTTTCAATAGAATCTTAGAGTGTTTAACAGATGTTCCAGCGCTCCCGGCCTATCAATCTTAAAACTCTCTCTCTATTCTATTCGGCGACCACTGTATCCCAGAGTTCCTCTACAAACTCTTCCAAGATCACAGTAAAACTTCTTCTTGATGAGTCCTCTCAACAACGAAGATAGCCACCAGTTTCCAAACTGGATTTTCTAAACTTTCAGTTACAAAGAATTGTATTTTACAAAGAACTAAAGAAGTGTTAAAACTTTTGACTCAATCACTATATCGATTCTCACACACAAGGTATTTGGGCAATGAATGTTTGTGTGGTTGTAAAACTTTTCTCTCAAGGTTGTTCAAAGGTTGTGAAAAGTTTTCTAAAAGTTGTGTCAAAGATTTTCAAAATTTTGTGAAAGTTCATTTTCAAAAGTGATTGAATCAACTTATATATATTCAAAGAAAACACCAAGTCAATCGATTGCCTAATCGATTTTATAAAGCTTTAACCGATTGCCTAATCGATTTTCGCAGGTCTTGTTTTTCTTGAATCTTGAACATATAAGCATGAATCGATTTGCCAATCGATTCTTTTAATACATCAATCAGAACTGAAGCTATGATTTTATCCAAATCGATTGAGTAATCGATTATAGATGTTTGTTCCAACAACGAGATCAAAAACAATCGATTTCCTAGTCGATTTCACAATCACAGTCATAATCGATTTGGCAATGAGCTGAACCTTTCTGTAACTTAAAAATTAGCTTCAATCGATCGTCAATCGATTGTGCTGATCACAGTGAATTAGACTTTTTCATCAATCGATGTTCCAATCGATTGTGCTGATCAAAGTGGCTCAGACATAAACGTCAATCGATTTGCCAATCGATTTTGCTTGTTAGAGAACCTCAGCTATTTTTGACAAAATCTATTTGTCAATCGATTTGATCAAGGTTGTTCTGATGAATGATTAATTAGCAATCGATTGCCTAATCGATTGCTTCAAAACTTGGAGTTTAAGAAAACTAAATCAATTGATGTCCCAATCGATTTGTTGCATCACATAACTTATTCCTGATTTTAAAAACTTGGTCACAATCGATTGTCAATCGATTTGTTTAGTGAAAACACTTGTTCTGAGTCAGACAATCGATTTATCAATCGATCATCAATTGACTTTATTGGTTGATTGATTTATATTAATTGGCAAAGGCTTAAGTGTGAGACCTTAGTGATTAGTCATCTAAACTTATTACTATGACACCAAAACACTATACATCTTTGCGTCTTTCTCAAGTGCATCCTCCAGCCTTTGGTTGATTCCTTGAGTTTGGCGATCATATTGTTTCCAAGTGTACTGGTGTTTCTTGTATTGCCTGAAATATTTCTTCAACTTCAAAACCATTAGATCAAGTCCAACGTATTTCCATTATGTACTGCTGTGTTTGGATTAAATCCAAAAAACATGATCATGGAAGCTCATGTTTACAAAATTAGACATAAACACTCAAGTAAGCCATGTTCTTTGTAACTGTAATCTATAAGAAAGACTTCATATTGCTAGAACAATCTCTGATTAGCAAATCATGTGAAATATCATTTGTCATCAATAATTGAGTGTAAGAATGAATGTTTTTAATTTCTCGTAGTGATCAATTATTTATTGATAATGACATTTCGGACAACGACTCTTGTAAACGTAGGCTTGGTTTTCGAGACGATGGTGGCAGAATTATGACATGAGTAAGATTACTTTTTGATGAGTGAACCGTGTGTAGAATTTGCGGTCAAAAGCTGAATTTTCAACTTCTTCATGATGATGACAACGAAGAAGATCTGACAGTGCAGTTGTTGAAACAGACATGTGTTATTTTCGTTCTCCGTTATGACCAGACATGACATGTTTTAATTCTTAATGATTATTTAGCGGAAGAGGTATTTATTATTCATGACTTATTATCCTATGTTGTCCAATTCCGAAATAATGAATTTCTACATAATAACTAGGGCCGTTAAATCACTTAGGACTAATTTTATAAAATTATCTTTCATATATCAAACATCCTTAATCTATACAAAATTATATTTTATGAAGAATTTTTTTGAGATTTTGATAACCCATTTTATTCATTTCATAGGAAAACCATATATTTTGGAAGAATTTTTTTTCTCCACTTACATTCTTATCTCTCAACTGATTTATATATCATAATAATAGTACTTATTTTAATAATTATACAATTTATTACTTAACACCGGCGTTTGGAACTTTGTCCCATTATGTTATCGAATCAAACATTCCGTTCAACCTGTTCTTTGCGAGTGCAGAGTACGTAGATGGTGAAAAGGTATAGAAAAATTGATAAGACCCATTTGGCTCATTCAGAAGTTTTCCCCAGCAACACCAAACTTTTGAAATGTTAAATTTCGAAAGTTTCCAACAACGCCAAACTTTCGAAATGCTAAATTTCGAAAGTTTTCAGCAACACCAAATTTTCGAAGTGCTAATTTCCAGCAACGCCAAAGTTTTGAAATGATAAATTTCGAAAGTTTCTAGCAACTTCAAACTTTCGAAATGCAAACATTCGAAAGTTTCAAGCAACTTCAAAGTTTCGAAATGCAAACATTCGAAACTTTCATACAATATGAAAGTTTCGAAATGAAAAAAATCTGAAACACATGAAGTATGAAGCTTCGAAACTTTAGAATTGATGGAAAGTTTCAAAACTATTTCGAAGGTTTGAGATTGCACGAAACTTCAGAAACTAAGTTTCGAAGGTTTGAGATTGAAGGAAATTTTCGAAATGCAATTTATTTTTTTAGTATTTTTTCCATTACTTTTTTTAATATTGATATATTGCAGTGCGTAGAATGAGAGGTGCATTTGGGCAAATTATTTGCAACATTGCCCGAAGCGTGGGAGCTGATAGTGGTGATGGCGTAGAAAGAATTCCACCAATAGCTTCAAACATACGACGGAATGAAGCAAACCGTCAAATTAGGCACCGTCGTCATAGACAGGATGATGTCGTTGAGGCTGCACATATGGACGAGGATGTCCCTGAGCCTGCATAAATGGAGGAGGTTGAGGAGCAGTGTGTTGAGCCTGCACATGATGATGTTGATGATGTTGTTGATGTTGAGCCTGAGCAGGATTAGCTGCTCGAATTTCCTAAACAATAATTTTTTTTTATTGTTTCATAAAATGTAAAAAAAAATAATATAGTCTTTTCATCACAAATAGGGGGTGAGAGGAATAGGTGGGGGGTTGCACGGTACAAATCTCTTATATTAAATAAACTAATTACTCATGTTGGAGACCTGAAACAATGACTTTAGTAGCCTTATAAATAAGCCCAACTACTTAGCTTGATCATTGTGAAAATAAACCACTCCTCCCAACTCCAAATATTCACTATGTCTAATCACAACATCAAACTTCACTCACAATTAACCATTGATCCCTACAAACACCTTAATCTTTTTCCCAATCCAAACGCCTACAATAACTCGCCTACACGAAGTCCCATACAACATCACCTTCATCAGATCCAACATTCAAATCACCGTTCTAACAAAGACATAACCATAAACCAAACAAAACAAAACATGGGTTCGATATTCCTACCCACAAACCAATTCTTAATAATCAAAAACTAACCTCTCATTGTTTTTCTTTCATGGAGTGGGTTTATTTTAGCAAGTGCTGGATCGACTATGTTTCATGATTTTTGTGTGAACTGGTTGAGAGTGTTGGTGTTTTTGTTGTGTCGGTTGAGTACCGTCTTGCGCCGGAGCACCGGTTGCCGGCGGCGTATGAAGATGTAATGGAAGCATTGTTTTGGATAAGAGAAAGGAAGATGAGTGGTTGATGAAATATGCTGATTGTTCTAATGTTTATCTTATGGGGAATAGTGCTGGTGCTACCATTGCTTTCCACACTGGTAAACCAAAATTTATTTCTTGGTCAATTTATTGAATTACTGAAAATATCATATGATAAGTTGATAACATTTGAAATTTTTAATAGCTCAAATGTTAACATGTGTAGAAACTAAATACTATTTATGTTTGTTGATCATTTAATATAGATTAAAAAAATTAAATAAATAAATGAAAGAGTACAGTGATTTATTAAATTATTTATATTAATTTTGATTTGTTTTTTATTATAAAATGTAACGTAGAATAAATAATTTTAAGGGTGGCAGGCCACCATTAATAGATGTATAATTAAAATTATCATTAGATAAAAAAATTATTATTATTAAACAAAAATATTTTATAAATGTGACAATTATTTAAGAACAAATAAAAATTTACAATTAATTTTTAAATAATCAATTCAACTCTTAAAGTCACAAAATTTTAGTTTTATGTATTTTTTTACTTTTTAATAAATGTTTTGACTTATAGCATAGTCCATTTTAATATTTGAAGAGAAATAGTTTTTTAATTTAAATTATTAGTGAATTAAAAAAATACATTTAATATTTGAATATCTGAGACACTTTTACAAAATAGTTGTCGAATATTATCAGACATAAATATAATTAATTTTAATAAATTATACAACAAAAGTCCCAGAAAACTTGTTAAGGAAAACAAAACAAAAGTTGTTGTTAGATCCATATTCGTAGCCTATTTTATTTCCTTTTTAATTATGAATACCATACTGATGCGATTAATGAGACCAGAGTATTAATGTGAATACACATGTAACCGCCACTCGGAACCAAATCCTTTTATTTTTCCTCCTTCTTTGGCCGTCCGTACTTTTATTTTATTTTTATTTCAATAATAATAATAATTTATTAAATATTAATTAAATTTGGTGGTTCACTTGGTGAGTGAACCCATTCCAACATACGGTATACAATTTCATGATATACAATCATCTAATATATTAATTAGTCTTTTATAATAATAAATTACAAAAAATATAATTAAATGAAAGATAAGATTTTAGAAAATATTTATAGTTTTATTGGTATTAATCATTTACAAAGTTATATCATACGTCACGTTATTTAAATTATGTCGCATTGCTATTTATTAGTTAAAAAATTAAAATAAAAGAACAATACTTTCATATTTTAAAATAAGTTGATCAAATAATTATTTTATATATAGTCTATACAGTCAATGAGAAGCAATTAATTAATATAACTAATTAATTAGATTTATATAAGACTAACTACAATATTAGTTAAAAAACTAACTACGCATATAAAGAAGAAGAAGAAGAAAGGGACAACGTGAAAATCAATCGTAAGTTTCAACGTGATTGAGATTCACAGCAGAAAATACTTCCAAAAATGAAAAAAGGTGTAATACATAACCACGAGACATGTTGCCAATGAATGTTAAACAAATTTAGAGGTAGTTTTAATATATTCTTATACGAACAATATTCGTCGCTATATGAATATTGCATTAGGAAAAACAAGACTTAAAAAATTAATACTAATTTTTAGTTAAATTTGTAGATCATCATGTATATTTTTTTTCTCTTCAAAATTACCCTTCAATTAATAAGGAGAGAAATAATTTGTCTTTTAAATTGTTTCTACTACTCTTCCATAGCTATAAGCATTCATTAAAAAAAAAGTCTATATTTTGTAAAATTTAAAAGTGTTTGGACAGTATAATTTTATTGTTACATATATTTTTAATTCTAATTGAAATGCCACATGTACACAAATAATTGATTCAGGTCTACGTGCATTAGAAGTTGTGAAGGATCTAGAACCTCTAAAGATCCAAGGGCTAATATTGCGCCAACCATTCTTTGGTGGAAAAGAGAGAACT
>PGTU02004137.1:0-15517 GCA_002896215.2 Cicer echinospermum
TAATAATCACATTTATTCATTCTATAGTGCCTTAAAAGTTTATCGAGCTCAAAGAGGTGCTAAAGTGTCGAAGCAGAAGTCTAATAACATTACATGGATCTCAATAAAGTGCCCTCGTCAAACAAATAACATCGACTGTGGGTACTACATATTGAGATTCATGAAGGAGATTGTTGAGCAGAATAAAACTATTATCCCAGAAACGGTACGGTATTTGCATTATATGGTTTTCATATATAAATTATCTATATATTTGATACTAAATTAATATAATATGTTCAATTTTTATATTGCAGTACTTTGCCAATTCCAGTCCATCATATTCTGAGGAAGATCTGATGGAATTAAAGGAAGAATGGTGTCAGTACGTGCTTGACATGAAAATTATTTGATTTTCTGGGAAATAGCTTGCTGTTGGGCAAGGGATCTGAATATTATATGATAGCTAGTGCATATAATGTATATTCTGTTAGTTATTATATGTAAATGATCATAGGACACAATATATGCATATAATGTATTATAGTTATTATTGCTGTAAATGATCATAGTTATTATATGCATATAATGGATCTGTTAGTTATTATATAATGGATCTAATGTAGTTTAGGTTGTAAATTAGGTTATATATATATACGTATCTGAATGTAGGTAATTAGGTTGTAAATTAGGTTGTATATATGTATCTGAATGTAGTTACTTAGGTTGTAAATTACAGAGTTACATATATGTTAATAAAGTTACAGAGTTCTGATTTCTGTTCTACTGATTGTGTGAACTGATTGTCTATAATATTTTATGTTCTACTGATTGTCTATAATATGTTCTGTTCTACTGATTGTGAAGTGATTTTGGATCAAAATAATTTTGGATACAAAGATAAAAGACAGCGCTTTTTAAAAAAAATGCCATAAAAAGCTAAAAAGCGCTTTTCATTTTAAATAATTAATTTACAGCGTTTAAAAAAAAAACACACATTTTACAGCGCTTTTTTTAAAAAGCGCATGTACAAGTTGTATCTAAAGCGCATTTAATGGTGCACCTTTTTACAGCGCTTTGGTGAGAAAGCCCATTGTAAATGGTACAGAAATGCCGCTGTTTAAAATAGCGCCCACCCATAATATGAAATTATGGTGGGATACAGCGCTTTTTGAGAAAGCGATGTAATATGCACACCCATATATGAAAATTAGGTTGGGGGCATATTTACAGCGCTTGTTTGAGAAAGCGCTGTAACATGCACACTCATAACTCATATAATGGGGTGCATATTACAGCGCTTTTTGTGAGAAGAAGCGCTGTAAAATGTGCATAAACAAGCGCGCGTTGTATTTACATGTTTTATAGCGCTTTTTTAAAAGCGCTGTTGTATCATTTACAGCGCTCGTTTCCACAACGCTTATTTTTTGAAAAAGCGCTGTAAATGCGTTGTTCGCGTAGTGATGATATATGTGTTATAGTTAATTTTATCTCAAAAGAATTTTTATTGTAGCTTGTTCACACAAATTATGAATTGGTATTATAGTTTTAATCGTTTTATCATAAGTAAAAGTTGTATAGACCATCAAATTCGTCAAATTATTTATTTTATTATATGTATAAGATATGAAATTGTTTATATTAATTTGGACAAGTTCATCATAAAGTTTAAATAAACTTTATCTAATTAAAAAACTTTAGCTAACAAGTAATTTTTATTGTTAAAAGATTTATTTTATGGTATGTTACATTGGTAATACATGCAATTTGATATAAATATGGCCTCAAGTTTTCACATCAGCATTTGATTGTAAAGTAAGAAATCCATATATGGTTTAAAACAAGTCTCCCATCATGCTATCTTAAATTTCATAGAATAATTTCTTCATTTGACTTGTAGAAAAACTCATGGATCAGTGCATATACCGGAAGGTCAGTAGGAGTAAAAAATTGTTTTCTTATTTTATATGTGGGTGTGATATTGTTACTTGCTTCCAAATAATAAAGGTTTGTTGTATGAGGTGAAATAATTTCTTCTTCTTTAGAAAAATTTGATATAAAGATATGGGTGAGACATCTTATGTCATTTGTATTAAGATCCATAGAAATAGAACTCGAGATATTTTAAGTTTATCACAACCCAACCTATATCAATAAGGTTATAGAGAGATTTCGAACAAAAGATTGTTTGTGTACTGTTTTGAGACTACCTTCATTTATAGCTAAGAGTTTTTTAGGGCTTAGAAATCTTAGATTCTATTTCCCGACCTTTGAAATATTGTATGTGATCATTCCAGCTACTAATTTTTTACTAAAAACAACATAAGTCGAAGTAAACATATCGACATTAAGTACTTTACGATTAAAGAAATAGTTAAAGATTGAAATAGTGTCATTAATCACCATTAGCAAAGATTACATGATGTTTGGTCTTTTGGCTAGAGGCATGCCACCAATAGAATTCAGGACGTATGGAGAAAAATGAAACTATCCCTTAATGATTGTATGTATGCATAAGTTTATTAAATAAAACTCTTATATTTTGATGTCTCACTCATGTACACTTTAATGTTTTAGAAAATATATTTCATTTTGGACCAGGAATAAATGTTAGATTTATTCATTAATTTTTATACATTGAAGTATAATACTTGGGAAAATGAATATGTTGTTAATACATGGATGATAATACTGAATATAAAAGAAACTGTGCTACCATTCACATGTTTATATCTTAAGAAAAATTTAGAATCGCCTCTTGGTTAATGAGTTGACTATTAGATCAAGTGGGAGAATGTAATAAATTTCATTACAAAAATTATACTAAGTGATCCAAACTACTGAAAATCCCATTCAGTTGGTTCATGATTTATACATATGAAAGCCATAGTTTAATGACAGTGCCTCATAAGTTATGCTTATAAAAGGTCATAGCTTTCATTTATATTATGATAGTGACAGTAGATATTCAATACATTCTTGATGGTAGAATGCTTATAAATCATTATTGGTGCCTAAGAAAGTTTTTCTCATAATTTTTCTATACACATCATCTATAGTGGGAGAGCAAAATCTTGAAAGAACCAATTCACATTGAAAACTTGAAGTTTTGTCTTTTTGCACACAATGAATAGAGGCATTATTTAATAGTCAATTTATTGTGCATTAGGTGACTAATATTTCTGGTTTGGTTTTAGAAAAGCAGATATATGTTAGGAAAATTTCATTGGACACGAATAAATTCATTTTCCACCTAGTTGGTCACTAGCCAAAAACAATAGACGAATCTTAACACTTTGAAGATAAAAGCTCTCACTCTAACTCATGTTAGCTTTTAATAAACAATCACCTTAAACATGGGTATCTCAAAACTAAAAAAAATTAGACAAGAAATAGATATGTCAAATCTGACTACTATACGTAATTAGGAGAATATTTTTTGTTTAATAGATCATTGATTACGTCCTCTCTATTTAAATTATCCATAATCCTCGATATATGATTGGTCCTTTAAGTAATCACATTTATTTGGGTGCAATTAGTACATCAAATTTATATATGTTTCCCTTATTGTGTGAACACTTAATATCAATATACAATGTCTTGTCCACTTTAAGTTTAGAAAAATATTTTCTGTAGTTTATTAAAAATATAAATAAATTTGTAGAAGAGACAAATATTTTTAAAAGTCCCAAACAACTTATGATAATATAATAAATTTTCGTTCACTTTGTTGGGTTTTCCTTTTCCGAATAGTGGCTTTTACAGCAATGACAATTGACTAAAATGTGTTATTAAATTAATCAATTTATATATGTAGCCGCTAAAGAAACAGTGAATACCACCACGTTTTGATTGAGCTATATTATTATTATCAATTAGCCATGCTCTCAGTGAAATACTATTAAACGAGATAATATTAATGAAATGATAAGGGTTTCTTTCATATACAATGAGAGACGAGGTGGAGTGTATCATTATGTTATACAGAAGAAAAATAAAATACAATAACTATACAAACCAAAAAAATTTAACTTTTTTGGGGAACTTTTATAAATATTTGGAAAAAATAATTTTAATTGAAAAATAATTAAATATGTTTTATTTTAGTGGAGATTAAAATTATTGAATGGATAATTTTATGAAATTTAAAAATAGTATTTTTATTTTATATGATTAAAAAATGTATTGTTTGATGGAGATTGATTGGGCAAAGCCAGATGTAGGTTGTTTGTCGATATTGTATCAATATTCTATCACATAAGCTCAAACTTAAAATTAGAGTTAGGACATGTAACAAGATGATTTTGGGACATTTATTTCTAAGGCGACTAATACGTAGAGTAGAGTAAGAAAAATATTTGTGAAATTAAATAATTTTTTATGTTATCTTTAATTTTCTCTTGTTCCTCCACTAAATGAATTGGCTCTAATAACAACTCATTAGATAATACTCATCGATACAAGATACGCTCATATAGATGAGTATAACTATTAATTATATTATAGTGCGGAAGCCAATAATATAGACATGTATATAAATATATTAATCTAACAATATGTTTGATATTATCAAATATGAGTTTTACGAATACATGAAGTCATAGCTATCGTGAATAGTCTCTAAACATAGATACTAAAGAAGAAGATTAAGTAACAAATAACGGAGTCACTGGCAGTTTGGTGGTTCTTCCTCAACCTGAATTTGTTGGTATATCAATGTGAATAAATGAAATAGATATTAATATTTACATTAAATAATATTGTGTGTTATCTCATTTAAAAGAAAAAGTCTCACATTAAAAGGGAAAGTAGATATTAAACATTTATAAATGAAAAAACTCATATATTTAATATCTTAAAGTTTTAGGTAAAAAGAATATTGTGTCTAACTCATTTATATAGTTCTTTTTCGCCTAATTAAATATTGTTAGTATTCTTGGTCGAATGTAAGAAATTGACCCTGTGGTAAGGGGTGTGCAAAAATATAGTAATTACACCATATGATAATATTAGATTGCACTTACACCACACATAAAACAAACCATTTTAAATGGTCAGTTAATGAACCACGTATTTAAAAATTCGGTTAATCAAACTTAATTCAAAAAACCAATTTAACAATCTTTAACTCTCAATTAAATATTTTTTCCCTTACAATATTTTCAAAATATATTTTCATGAAAAGATATATATAAAATATCGAAGAAAAAATAAATAAATAAATTTTTGTTTGCAAAATTTTTTAGAAAAAAATCGAAACTTTTTTATCGAGAAAATTATTTATTTATTTTACTCGAAATAAAAAATAAGTTCTTGAAAAAAATTTCGAAAATTTTTTGTCAAAGAATTTAAAGATTATTTTTCAACTAACTATTTTGAAATTAATTTTACTAAATTTTTCCAAATCGTAAATTAATTTATATTTATAACCCAGTTTTAAATTGGTTCCGAACTGCATTAAACTTGAATTAAAATAAGTTTTAATAACTGAACCAAATCGTTAATATGTTTCCAATGTGGTGTCGATGTTTGCACCATGAACCACCCTACCTGTGGCCTCATTAATCACTCTACTCTTAACTTTTTAGTTCACTCCAGTCACCAATCAATTTTATATCGTATTTTTCATCATAATTAATTAATTACCATAATGTAGATTATAATTTCAAAGCAGCATATTAGTCCCTACTAATTTATTATAAAAATTAATTAAGAGCGTTGCTGTGGATTAGATTCAGTTTGTGTGGAGTATACCGAAAGGGTTGTTTATAAAATCAACAGGTTAACAATTCCTTCAATTATATTCTTTCATCATTCAATCGACCACTTTAAAAAAAATATATGACTTATAGTTATCAATTTGAAAAATGGAGGTAGTAAGACAAGGAAACAATAATGTGATGTGATTAAAAGCTAAGAGAGAATAAAGTGTTGAACTTTCTTAGCATTGAATTGTTGTTTTATGTACATAATCATTTACATCTTTCTAAATTTTTATTTCAGTTTTTTTCGTAATAAATTTTTAATTTCTGCCAACCGAGTTAAATACGACTTAATATGATATTACGGCTTTAAATTTAATTAATTAAACTAAATATCAATTATATTTTAATTTCGTTGATCAATGGTCAATATGAATTAGTCTAGACTTATTAAGACTTAAAAATTATAATTTTGATGATCAAACGATTCAATCTAACTAATTAGATTCACTATGTTTTTGAAATTTAAGTTTGACGATCAAATGGTTCAATCTTAACTAATTAGACTTGCCACAACTTAGAAATTAAAATTTGACGATCTTAACAGTTAAATCTTAACTAAAATTTAACCATACAATACTTTAGAGATTAACTTTCAACTATCCAACATATTAATCTTAACTAATTAGACTAAATATAACTTAGAAATTATAATTCAATTATCAAACTGATCAATTTAAACCTAATTAAACTAAATATGACTAAGAAAATTCTAATATCGATGATCTGACAGTTCAAACTTAACCAATAAGACTTGATTATGAATTATCAAACGATTCAATCTAATCTAATTAGACTAACTTTGAATGAGAAAGTATATTTCATTGATCTAAAGGTTCAATTTTATTGTAATCTAGACTTATTTAAATAACTTGTAACTTGAATTTGGACGATCCCACACTTCAATCTTAACTAATTGTTAGTTATGACTTATTAATTAGACAAACAATGACAAAGAAATTCTAATTTCGATAGATTCGACGGGTCAATCCGAACTAATCTGACTGATTATGATTAAAAAATTTATTTTAAAGATCCAATGGTTCAATTTAGTTAATAGACCGTTAATATAAAGTGTTAATTATAATATACTTGTTATTTTCATGTATTTTTTTTAAAGAGCACTAACGGTTAAATATATACACTAAAAAGAAAGTATCTCGATTTCAAACTCCATCCAATATAATAAATATTCATATAACTACCATTTCATTATTTAGATGTATTTATAGGATTGTTTATAATTGTTATGTATATTATTAACATGCAATGCTATTTTTGGTTTACATAACATATTTCTACAGCACAATGAATTGAATATACAGAGCATTCTAGTGATATAGGATCATCGGAGATATTAATTATTCACATGTCATTAATTAAATTTTAAAAAATAAAAAAAAATTGAACTTGAAAGTTAAGTTATTTAGAGGTTTATTGCAATTTTATGTGTGTTAATCATTCTCTTTACATCATTATGACATATGCCACAATAATTTAAAGTATGTCATATCGTAATTTTTTAGTTAAAAAAAATCAGAATAAAAGATCAAACTGTTAGATTTTAAAATAGAAAAACCGATTACATGAATTGTTAAAAATAGATAATTTAAAACTGCAATTAAATTGATACTAAAAGATATCAAACTCCACGCACAAGCTATCACACAATTTGGAACTCTCTTTATCTTAATGTGTTGTTGTTCCTTTAACAAAAGCTGTTATTATCAAACATGCGGTTTTTATTTTACATATACACTTGTGTGGGACTAATACATATATAGTTTCAGTTTTTAGATTAGATGGTAAATATTATCATAAATTCATACATGCAATTAAGAATTCTAGATTTAAACTCAACATTCAACCTAACAATAGTTAGCATTTGTCAGTTTAACTAGAAGTTGGACAATATATGTACGTCTTTAATTGACAAAAGTAGGAAATTACAATATTATGATTATTTAAAAATTCAGTTATTTAATTGAGTAGAGTAAAATTATAAATAAATAAATAAAATAAACAGAATTTAATTGAAATGGAAAATATTATACCTAAGTTGATATTCTTTGATATAGTGTAATATTTTAAAAATATTAATTATCTAATTAATAAATAATGACCAAATTGTAAATAAAATACAAAATGGGGGGAAAAACCACATTAAAATTGAGAATGATAATCTCATATCTAATCTAACATCATGAATAAAGTGTGATACCACCATTTAGAAAGAGAGAGATAAAAAAAATTAAATAGTTAAAGATATACTTTATTCTGTCATGAGTAAGAATTGGAATATCTATCCCCAATTAAAACTAATATTTTCATTTAAAATATATTATAGATATTTTTTTTTTCATTTAATTTAGTCCAAATATGTTTTGTTTACTTGTATATCAAAATTCTAGATCCATCTAATATACACCATTTCTTTATAAGCAATATCAATAAAGAAAGTATACAAAAAGATACTTAAACCAATAAAACAACCTACAACCATAGACCACTCCCTTTTACTTGCTGAGGCAGGTTAACTTCATTATAAAAAAGTTAATGGATAAAAAAACACTATTAATACATTATTAGAATTAAAAAATAATAATATCGTGGACAAGTTTAGGTTTGAGAAATTAATGATTGGTTTTTTTTTGAAAAAAAATAACATGATAGACAATATAACTTTAGTTTGTACATGTTTTTCATTTTGGAACCGACCAAAAAAATTGAACAAAGGTGAGAGACCGAACAAATGTTGATATTTTTGTTCCTCCTTAAATTATAAGGAATTTTTCTTCTCAAGTATAAATTATTTAAAATATCTTTATTTATATTTGTCAATTTTCACAAAACCTAGTACAAGGTAAAATATTATATCATAGATTAAATTTTTGTCTTTTATTGAATGGTCAAGTTTTTCTCTCTTGCATATTAAATATTCAATTAAGTTATTTTTTCAGCTCAAAAAAGTTAAACGATTATAAATTTTTATTTTTATAATAGATCGTCAATCATCATTAGAGTATAAGTATAATGACATCTCACAATTTCAATGTTCTCAAATAATAAGTATATGAATTAGTCGATTTCAACGTATATTTGAGGGTTTTTTAAAATATTATGAGGTGAGAAAAAAAAAACCACCTTATAATTTAAATATTATTTTTAAATACAGTCGAAAATAAACTATATATCAAAATAAATGAAAATTGAAAAATCTTAATTCAAACTTACCAAAAAGTAGTTCACATTCAAAAGAAAGAGAAAACACTATGTCCCACCATAATTTATTTTTTTGACGAACCTATGTCCTACTATAATATTAATTAATGAAGTTAGAAGAAATATAAATAAGAGCTCTTATTTGTGTGGCAGGTAAGATGGATCTTATCTTTCATTTGAAGGATTTGAGAATCCAAACATATCTGGAAAATGTAAAGTACTATCAAACCCTAACAACCAAATATACTTCGATTTTCTTTCGGTATCTTTGTCAACCCCACAAAGATAGTATACACTATATTGAATCCTCCATAGCAAAATTATATTAAAAAATAAAAAAAAAGTTGAGTTGGTCTTTGAGTTTTGATCTACAAATTATTCCCTCCTACCATGAAATAAACCTCAAAAAAATAAAAGATCATCACAACTTGCATGATCCTTTGTTGTTAATAATCATCCTATATATGGTTAAGGGTAAGTAGAATTTTGTTTATTTTGGAGAAAAAGATTATACTATGGAAGAAAACAAGAAGTTGATTCATAAAGAGACAGAGAGGCAAAGAAGGCAAGAGATGGCTACCCTATGCACCACCCTTAGATCACTTCTTCCTTTAGAATATATTAAGGTATGTACTTATACACAAATCTAATTCTTCATTAGGTGATTTTTTGTTGTTGTTAAACTCACATGTTTAGTAAGGAAAAAACACAATTGTTTGATTAGTAGCAATATCGTTAAAGAGACTTTAAAATTTATAATATTAAAATTATAATTAGGATCGTTGCAGATAATGATTTAAAATTACACTAGGATATACCAAAACTGTTATGTAATATTTTGTCGTCTAAATTAGACGTTTTTTAATGTAAATTTGAATTGCAATTCTACATATTATGATTTTTACTTAGTAGTTGGTATGTTCCATATTATGATTTGACTTCTCCCTTTTGTCAAACTCAACTTTTATCGATTCATTAAATTTTTTGTATTTTATGTCTAGGATTTGAATTTTGAAATATGCAATCTATAGTATATAGTCATTATTAATTTGAGGTAATTTTTATTGCATATATCTTGATAAAGGGAAAACGCTCAATTTCTGATCATGTATATGAGGCTATGAATTACATCAACCATCTACAAAACAATGTGAAGCAATTACAAAGTAAGAAGGAAGAATTAATGAAGATTTCAAATTTGAGTACAAAAGCTCCTCAAAATGGGTCTAGTAGTAATAGTAGTACTACTCATCTTTCACCTTTTGTTATTGTTCAACCTTTCCTTGGAGGACTTGAAATTGTGTGCAGTTATAGCTTCAACAAATGTTTGTTTCCATTGTCAAAAGTTCTAGACTTGTTGATTAAAGAAGGGCTTAATGTGATAAGCACTAATTCCAACAATTTAGATGGAAGATTCATATACACCATACGATTAGAGGTAATATCTCAATTCAATTTCATTCATATACACTGATTAAATATAATGAAATACGTATAACTTTTATTATAACTACGTTTAAAGTTAAGTTGATAAATGATTATGATACTTTGACCATCTGAATTTTAAACCGTATATGGTAATTAAACTCATTCAATTGTGTTTAATTATATTAGATTAATTGTCATCCACTATCAAAAGTAAAAAAAATTATACTGTCAACCTATCACAATCATTCATATGAGTATGACTTAAGATTGTAACTGAGACCAATATAAAAATTGTGTATACTGACGATTTATATGAATTAAATCTAAATTATATATAATGTTTGTAACAAAAACAAAAACTAATCCCGATTAATTTTACACTTACTTTCCACCCTTAATTTTGTATGCTCTAATGATTTTAGTTTCACATTGTGCACATTCATGCAATAATGTCATATTAAAAACGGAATATGTTCACATATTGCCACCTCAAGATATAATATTATTGTAAAGTCTTCAAAATCTACAATATTGCAAGTCGAATTTGTAGTTGCAGAACACAATTTAACATCATAAATTCGTATTATATACAGATTCGTAACATAAAAATGTATTATATAAGAGGTTACTAATTTTCATTTGTATATTTCCTTGAAGGATCCGATAATGAGAAGCATTGATTACTCTGAACTTCAAACAAAGCTTATCGAAGCAATTTCATCATCAAGTAATTAATATTCTTCTTAACAATTTTGTTTACATATCGACATTTTTAAACTGTGGTCTCTTACCGGAATCACAGCTATAATATTACAGTTTTTGAAGTCTCTGCAGTTTAATTAAAATCATTTACAGAGCATAAAATATTTTAAAATTATTATTGTTTATGAATATTAATGTTTTAATAATTTAACCATATTGCAGGTTTGCAAGAGAGTACGTCTGAACATGAAAATAGCCAATATTTTCATAATAACACAATTTTTTGAAAGTTTCTAAAGTGAACTTAGTTGCAGATTCAAATTCACAAATGGCATGTCTTGATGATATCTTTTTCGTTGATGTTAGAAACCATATTCATGAAAAAGTCCATGTTGACGTTCAATGTATTTTTTCTTAGAATTATGTTCAATGTACTAAATACACGTATTTTCTGCATTTAAAATCTTCAATTATTTTTCTATAATTGCGTATATAATATTTTTTAAATTTATTGTGTTGCATAAATGAATTTGAGCATTTAATGCATTTTATATAAAAGTTTCCTCCTAACATTAATTTGCAGCTGCAATTTAAATTTAATGCATTGACATTATTTGTCTGCATTTTTTGTTTTATTATAAATATTCAAATCATTTGTTTTAAATTGCCGTTGCTTGTAAACTTTTATATTGCGAAAAAATACGAATAAATAGATGCGATTGTAATATTATTGCAGAGACTTTAAAATTCGTAGAATTACTACTGCAGTTATAATTGCGGAATGCAATTTAAGACAATGATTATAAATGTAATTAGAATTGATAACTATGATTAGTGGTAATGAAATGATTTTTTATTCAATTTAACAACCGACCAAATACAAATTTTGTCATCCCTTTACCAAATATATCATGAGTGAAAACACAAAAAAATAAAATTTTGAGATTGTATCCTTAAAGAAATTGTTTTCTTAATTTAAAGACAATGTTGACAGAATCTTCAAAATTTAGAACACCTTATTATATTATGAAGTTGGAAATTATTTAATTTTTAAGTTGCTTTGTGTTGCACGAATGGGATACTCAATATGATTTCATTATATCAAAATCTCACAAATCCAGAACAAGTCTAAATAAAAAATATTGTTATTGAAATATAAATACAATACTATATATTAAAATACTAATACAAAAGTGATTCATTTATATTTTATACGATACTATATTTTATTTTTTATGTTATATTTTATATTCCAAATAACATTATTTTTAAACAAAATAGGATAACTGCCCAATTGAACAATATATAAAATTATAAAAACACACTAAACTATTTAACTTCAAAATAATATCAAAAGGGTTTCAAGATTGCCTCACAATAGTTTGACCATGAATATAATGTGACTTTATATTTTTTTGGTTCACCACACATTTCAATATGCATATTATTGTTTCTATCAAAAATTAAAAATTCGATATCATTGTGTTAAATTAAATCCATAAACAGTTTTAGTTTTTGCCTTGTTCATTTGCATATATAGGTAATTATTCCTAAAGGAATATATATTCGATATCATTGTGTTAAATTAAATCCGTTGTGCATGGTTGAATTAAAAGAGTTTGTTCATCTTGAGGTTCGACAAATACTATGATCATTGGGCAATGCTCATGGAGAATCTCATTGGATTAAAGGAGTATTGGACCTAGCTGGTTGAGAATGGGATTCCAGTGGTTGCATCTAGTGCCACCCCTGAACAACTCAAGAAGTCTAATTCAATTCCAAATAGAGACATATCAAAGGCAATTTGAGACTCAATAAAACAAAAATGTCAAAGCTCTCCTATGGTGAAGAGAGCACAATTACAAGAATTGGGGAAAGAATTTTGATATTCTTGGAATGAAAGAAGTGTTGGAATGAGGATTGGTTTAGGAACAATTCTTCATAATTGTTTTGATGATAATAAGTATTTTTGTGAGAATAATTTATTGCATTAATAGTTTTCATTAACTATGCAGAAAAATAGAAACAGAATCAGAGGAAGATATCAGATGAATATATTAGAGGAGGATTAAAGGAAATATATCAGAGGGAAGATATCAGACATATCAGAGGATGATATCAAAGGCAAGGGAAGATGTCAGAGGAAACGAAGATCAAGAAAGCAAAGTCAAAGTAGTCAACACAAGGCTCACACTCAGGTTGGTGCTCGCTCTAAAGCTCTTTACCAAAGTGCCTCTAAATATGGACGTCTAACTCTAAGACTGGAAGCATGCTTTTGAAATTTTGAAGATTACCTCTTAAAGTCTGTAGCATGCCTTTGAGATTGAAGTATATCATTGAAGATTCTTCTTAGCATGCCTCTTAATCGCCTACCTCATGTTGGCTCTTAAGGTTATTTCCATTTCACTCTAAATACTGCAACCTGCTCCAAGATGATGCCTTCTGATAACGCAGTATACTCTGCAAATCCACTAACTCTAATATGCACAAGTGATATTGCACAATCCACTAATTCTACATCATGCAGGTCTGCTCTGCTACCTTGAACAAAGCAATACAACATATTACTCCAATGAACAAGTCAATGGTTTAATTCATTATCAAACGACGAAAGAAGATTCCAAGGTGAATTAAATTCAAACGATATCTCAACATTCTCGCACAAAGCATTCTAATAGATTTGGTTGAAAATTATTTGGAATTAATCAACCTTCAATGTTACATTCTTAAACTGTATCTATCTCAGAATTATTTTTTGTGAAGATCTTTGTGACCAAGCTGCAAAACAGATACTTCAGATTTTAATTGGGACATGATTGGAAACCTTAATTCATGCTATATAATGGATCAATCTGAAGAAAGAGAAGAGGACAACAAGAAATACAAGAATACAACTATGCATACAAAAACTAAGAAATTCTAAAGTATTCAAATTCAAAGATTCAAGCAAGGAACCTGTTCAACTTTATATCAATAAGGGTTTAGTACTTTGTTAGTGTGAAAAATTTTGTTATCAAATATGCTTAAAATTTTTACCTCATTGTAACATAGTCTTGTAGTGGCTATAGTTTGCCTCAACAAATGTTTTAAGTTATAAATTCATAACGTTTGAGCTGTAGGGTCAAAGTATAGTTTTTCCTTACACAGTCTGTTGATTTTGAGAAAATTGACTTGTAGGGCCAAGTGCTGTAATTTATGTTTGAATTAGTGGATAAACCATTCTTTGTGAATGGAGTGGACATAGCTTCCACGTTGGTACTAAAACAATATAAATTATGGTGTCATTGAAGTAATAATGTCGATTTACAAGAAAGGGGGGTTTGAATTGTAAATATGCCTTTTAAAAATTCCTGTTAAAACTTAAGAAAATAACTCAAGAATGATCTTGGTTATGAAACAGAAAACGGAGAACGTTCTTGGTTTATGTTATAAAATAGAGAACGTTCTTATATTAGCAGAAAATCAGTTTCTATTTTATATTAATTGATCAATATAGTATAATAAAGAAAGAGATAGGAAAGAGAATACCACACAAAGATTTATCCTGGTTCACCCAACGTGGGTTACGTCCAGCCCTCACACTGTGAGATTTTCCACTAAGTGTTTAAAACGAAGAGCCTTCTTAATCTTACAACACCTAGAATAGATCAACCTTGATCTATTTCTATCTTAATTACTTTCCACTCAGAAAGTAATTACAACACCTATCTAACCTTGATAGAAAGCAATCTTTAAACAAACTATAAAGAAACTCTTATAGTTTGAGTTTTTACAAATGATTGAATTTGACAGAATCTGATATTGCTCAACTCTTGTTTGAGAATAGATTCTTTACAGAGTATCTAATGACAATTTCGCAGCTAATATGTGAATGTGCAGCAGTGGCTGTTTCGCGAATTGCAGAAAATGATGTTGCCTCTGTTTTTGCAGAATTTCAAGCTTAAGTGTGATTGTATATTGTTGATTACTTAGCACTTGAATTTCTTACTTAGAATCGAGATAATGGCCTTCTATTTATAGGTTGTAGATGTACTTGAATGAAGGTACAAGAGCTGTTGGAGAGACTTTGCTTTTTGACTGAAACATTATTTTAGAATAAAAATAATCCTTCTTTGAAATAGCTTTTTGACTTTTAATGGTTTAGCATTTAAAGCATTTCTGTCCTTTCTTTGACGTTTCTTCATTGATCTTGGATGGTACATTATCTGCCTTGAGTCTTGAGTGTAGCTAGAGAAGGTTGGAGAAGAATTGCAGATCAAAACAGAGAGAAACAGAGCTGTTGTCTCTGTGCAGAAAAACGGAGAATGATTAATGTTCTTGGTTTGTCAGTTTGAACTTTCTTGAGCTTCAATAATCATTCTGGAGTTCCCATTTTAAACGTTCTGTATTTCCTTTGTTATTGTCTTGTCATATGCCCAGAT
>PGTU02004140.1:0-15678 GCA_002896215.2 Cicer echinospermum
AATTATAATGACTCAATTATTTATCCAAAAGCATTTCCTCATTTGTTTTACTTTGTTTTATTTTAATTTCTTTTGAAAAAAAATATACCCTCGCTTTGAAAAACGGGGTGTTACACTACGGACGGGAATGGAGATGGGAACGCTTGACTGCGGCTACGTTAGGAGGATCTCACGGGGCGCGTGGAGATCACCCAGGGTGTTTAGTTGTTTTGTAAAATGATCACACTAGGTTGTCACAGAGGGAACGGATGTCTTTCTTTTGGGTTGCGTTGATTTTTAAACTGGAAGATTGTACTACTTTTGTTATATATATATTTTGAATTCATGGATTGAGAATTTTTCCGCTGCTCGTAAATTCTGTGGACTTATTTGTCGTTGTGTTACGACTTAAATACACCCTCGCTTTGAAAAACGGGGTGTTACAATATGTTTCTTTTTGTACAATTTATTTCTTATTCATTGTAGTTCGTCCAATAAGTACAAAAGTCAAAATGCATTAATATTTTAGGTCATTATGGTCTTTTTTATGTTTAGGAATTAGAATTTAGGTTTTTGGATTTAGGTCTTCTGTGTTTCGTTTTAGGATTTTGGTTTTTGGTTTTAGGTTTTAGTGTTTAGGGTTTAGGGTATAGGGTATAGGGTTTAGGGTTCAGGGTGGTAGGTTTAGTTCGTTATCATTTAAAAGGTTCAGTGTAGGGTTAGTTCTTTATTATTTTAGGTTTAGGGATTTAGGATTTAAGATAGGTTAGGGTTTAGGTCTATTCTAGTTCATTTTGGTTCTTAATAAATGTAGTTCGTCGAATAAGTGTATAAGTCTCATTGGATTTAGATTTTAGGTTATTTTGGTTGTTGATATGTTTCTTTTTGTCCATTTTAGTTATTATTCATTGTAGTTCGTCCAATAAGTTGAAAAGTCTCAATGCTTTAATATTCTAGGTCATTTTCGTCTTTACTAGGTTAAGGTATTAGGCTTTAGTGTTTATAGTTTAAGGTTTAGTGTTAACGATTAAGGATCTAGGTCTATTATATACCATTTTCTCTTAATCATGTAGTTAGTCGAATATAGTGCATCAATCTAACTGGTTTAGATTGGTGGTTATTTTGGTTTTTGATATGTTTCTTTTTGTACAATTTATTTCTTATTCATTGTAGTTGTCCAATAAGTACAAAAGTCAAATGCATTAATATTTTTAGGTCATATGGTATTTTTAGGTTTAGGGATTGAGTTTAGGTTTTTGGATTTAGGTGTTTCAGTTGTTATGTTTTAAGATTTTAGTTTTGGTTTTTGGTTTTAGGTTTTAGTGTTTAGGGTATAGGGTTTAGGGTAGGGTTAGGGTTCAGGGTTCAGGGTTTAGGGTTAGGGTTAGGGTTTAGGTTTAGGTTTAGGGTTTAGGGTTATATATTTTATGGGTTAGGGTTTAGCTTTAGGATTTAAATGTGTTTTGTGTTTCGGAAATATGTTTAGGGTTATGGGTCCTAGGGATTAGTTCTTTTCATTTTAGGGTTAGGGTTTAGGATTTAGGATTTAAGATTAAGGGTTAAGGGTTTAGGTCTATTCAAGTTCATTTTGGTTCTTAATAATTTAGTTCGTCGAATAAGTGTATAAGTCTCATTGCGCTTTAGATTTCGGTTTATTTTGTTATTGATATGTTTCTTTTGTTCCATTTTAGTTCTTTCATTGTAGTTCGTCAATAAGTTTAAAAGTCTCATGCATTAATATTCTAGGTCGTTTTCGTCTTTACAAGGTTAAGGTATTAGGGTTTAGTGTTTATGGTTTAAAGGTTTAGTGTTAACGATTAAGGATCTAGGTCTATTATATACCATCTCTTCTTTAATCAATGTAGTTCTTCGAATTATAACAACTAACTGTTTTGGATTTTGGTTATTTGGTTCTTTTGTCATGTTCTTTGTACGTTATTTCTTATTCATTTTAGGGTCTATGGTATAACTCTTATTCATTTTAGGGTTTAGGGTTTGGGATTTAGGATTTAAGATTAAAGGTTAAGGGTCTAGGTCTATTCTAGTTCATTTTGGTTCTTAATAAATGTAGTTTGTCGAGTAAGTGTATAAGTCTCATTGGATTTAGATTTTAGGTTATTTTGGTTATTGATATGTTTCTTTTTGTCCATTTTAGTTCTTATTCATTGTAGTTCGTCCAATAAGTTGAAAAGTCTCAATGCATTAATATTCTAGGTCATGTGTCGTCATTACTAGGTTTACGGTATTAGGGTTTAGTGTTATGGTTTAGGTTTAGTGTTAGATTAAGGAATTCCCTAGGTTCTATTATATATATTTATCTTCTAATCAATGATGTTCGTCGAATAGTGCATCAATCTAACTGGTTTTAGATTTTGGTTATTTTGGTTTTTGATATGTTTCTTTTGGTAGCAAGTTATTTCTTTTCGTTGTAGGTTCGTTCAATACAGTACAAAGAGTCAAGAATGCATTAATATTCTTAGGTCATTATGGTCTTTTTTAAGTTTAGGGATTAGAGTTTAGGTTTTTGTATTTAGGTCTTTAGTGTTTCGTTTTAGGATTTTGGTTTTTGGTTTTTGGTTTTTGGTTTTTGGTTTTAGTGTTTAGGGTTTAGGGTATGTATAGGGTATAGGGTTTAGGGTTTAGGGTTTAGGGTTTAGGGTGTAGGGTGTAGGGTGTAGGGTTTAGGGTTTAGGGTATATGGTTTATGGTTTATTGTTTAAGGTTTATGGTTTATGGTTTATGGTTTATGGTTTATGGTTTATGGTTTATGGTTTATGGTTTATGGTTTATGGTTTATGGTTTGGTTTATGAGTTAGTTTATGGTTTATGGTTTTGGTTTATGGTTATGGTTAATGGTTATGTTTATAATTGGTTATGGTTTAATGGTTTATGGTTTATGGTTTATGTTTATGGTGTTATGGTTTAAGTTATGGTTTTGTTTAGGGTTATGGTTTATGGTTTAAGATGTTATGAATATGGTCTATGTTTATGGTTGTATGGTTTAATGGTTTATGGTTGGTATGTTAGATGGCTAAATGGATTTATGGTTCGTGGTTGAGTCATAAGTGGTTTATGTGTTAGTGGTTATGGTTTACAGGTTAATATTTATGGTTTTATGGTTAAGGGTTTAGGCATCTTATGGATTTAGTGTGTTTGTGTTTCGGGTTTAGGTTTAGCACAATTCAGGGTGTAGGGTAAGTTCTTATTCATTTTTAGGGTTAGGGTTTTGGAACTTAGGATTTAAGATAAAGGTTAAGGGTCTAGGTCTATTCTACGTCTGTGTCAACATAAATGTAAGTTCGTCGAATAAGTGTATAAGTCTCATTGGATTTAGATTTTAGGTTATTTTGGTTGTTGATATGTTCTTTTAATCCATTTTTAGTCTATTATTCATTGTAGTTCGTCCAATAAGTGTTGAAAAGTCTCAATGCATTAATATTCTAGGTCATTTCGTCTTACTAGGTTAAGTATTAGCTTTAAGTGTTATAGTTTAAGGTTTAGTGTTAACGATTAAGGATCTAGGTCTATTATAATACCATTATCTCTTCTTAACAAATGTAGTTCGTCGAATTAGTGCATCAATCTAACTGTTTTAGATTGTGGTTATTTTGGTTTTTGATATGTTCTTTTGTACAATTTATTTCTTATCATTGTATTCGTCCAATAAGTACAAAAAGTCAAAATGCATTATATATTTTAGGTCATTATGGTATTTTTTAGGTTTAGGGATTAGAGTTAGGTTTTTGGATTTAGGTGTTCAGTGTTATGTTTTAGGATTTTGGTTTTTGGTTATTGGTTTAGGTTTTAGTTTTTAGGGTATATAAGTTTAATTGTTTAGGGTTCAAGGTTTAAAGGGTTTAGGGAGTTTAGGGTTTTAGGGTTTATAATTTAGGGTTTAGGGTTAGGGTATATGGTTATTGGTTTAAGGGTTTAGGCTTTAGGATTTAGTGTTTTGTGTTTCGGAATATGGTTTAGGGTTATGGTCTAGGGATTAGTTCTTATTTCATTTAGGGTTTAGGGTTTAGGATTTAGGATTTAAGATTAAAGGTTAAGGGTCTAGGTCTATTCTAGTTTATTTTGGTTCTTAATAAATTTAGTTCGTCGAATAAGTGTATAAGTCTCATTGGCTTTAGATTTTCGGTTATTTTGGTTATTGATATGTTTCTTTTTGTCCATTTTAGTTCTTATTCATTGTAGTTCGTCAAATAAGTTTAAAAGTCTCAATGCATTAATATTCTAGGTCGTTTTCGTCTTTACAAGGTTAAGGTATTAGGGTTTAGTGTTTATGGTTTAAGGTTTAGTGTTAACGATTAAGGATCTAGGTCTATTATATACCATTTCTCTTCTTAATCAATGTAGTTCTTCGAATTAATGCATCAATCTAACTGGTTTTTGATTTTGGTTATTTTGGTTTTTGATATGTTTCTTTTGGTACAAGTTATTTCTTATTCATTTTAGTTCGTCCAATAAGTACAAAAGTCAAAATGCATTAATATTTTAGGTCATTATGGTATTTTTTAGGTTTAGGGATTAGAGTTTAGGTTTTTGGATTTAGGTGTTCAGTGTTATGTTTTAGGATTTTGGTTTTTGGTTATTGGTTTTAGGTTTTAGTTTTTAGGGTATAGGGTTTAGGGTTTAGGGTTTCAGGGTTTAGGGTTTAGGGTTTAGGGTTTAGGGTTTAGGGTTTAGGGTTTAGGGTATATGGTTTATGGTTTAGGGTTTAGGCTTTAGGATTTAGTGTTTTGTGTTTCGGAAATATGGTTTAGGGTTATGGGTCTAGGGATTAGTTCTTATTCATTTTAGGGTTTAGGGTTTAGGATTTAGGATTTAAGATTAAAGGTTAAGGGTCTAGGTCTATTCTAGTTTATTTTGGTTCTTAATAAATTTAGTTCGTCGAATAAGTGTATAAGTCTCATTGGCTTTAGATTTTCGGTTATTTTGGTTATAGTGATATTTTCTTTTTTGTCCATTTTAGTTCTTATTCATTTGTAGTTCGTCAAATAAGTTTTAAAAGTCTCAATGCAGTTAATATTCAGGGTTGTTTTCGTCTTTACAAAGGTTAAGGTATTCAGTTTAAGTGTTTATGGTTAAAGTTATTAGTGTTAACGATTAAGGATCTAGGTCTATTTAATAGCCATTTACTCTTCTTTAAGGCAATGTAGTTTCTTTGAAATTAATGCATCAATCTGAACGGTTTGATTTGCGGTTATTTTGGTTTTGATATGTTTCTTTTTGGTACAAGATTATTTCTATTATTCATTTTAGGTTCTGTCCAATAAAGTCATAAGTCAAAATGCATATTAATGATTTATTAGGTCATTATGGTCTTGTTTTTAGGTTTAGGGATTAGAGGTTTAGGTTTGGATTTTGGGTTTATAGGTTTATGGTTTATGGTTTATGGTTATGGTTGGTTTGATGATTAGGGTTTAGGGTCTAGGGTTTAGCTTTACGATTAGTATTTTGTGGTTCCGGGTTCAATGGTTAGAGGTAAGGGTCTAGGTCATATCTAGTCCGTTTTGTGTTCTTAATCAATGTAGTTCGTCTCGAAGGTGAAGGTGTTACTCTAGATTTTGATTTTAGGTCATTTTTGTTTTGTTATGTTTCTTTCTAACAATTTTAGTTTATATATATGGAGTTTGGTCCAATAAGTACATACAGTTCAATACAGTTTAATATTAGGTTATTTTGGTCTGTACTAGGTTAAGGGATTAGGGTTTAGGTTTTAGGTTTTATGGTTTAAGGGCCTAGGTATATTTCTAGTCCATTTGAGCTTTAACCAATGTATTTCATGATATAATCTAAAAGCATAATTTCTCAATGGATTATAGATTTTAGGCACGTTTTGTTGTTTACTAGGTGGAATCTAATTTAATTTTGTTTCTAAAAACAGTGAATTTGGTCTAATAAGGTGCAAAAAGATTCAATATATTAAAATTTCAGGTCATTGTGAAATTGTTATGTTTTTTTTTGTTGTCCATTTTAGTTGTCAAGATCATGTAGTTCAATCCTTAAGTGCAAAAGGGTCACTTGATTTAGATTTAGGTAAAAGATTTAGGTCTCGATGTGGTTTTAGGATTTTGGTTTTTGGTTTAGGTTTAGGTTTAGGTGTTAGGGTTTAAGGTTTTAAGGTTACGGGTTTACAGGTTTAGAGTAATGATTTGGGTTTAGGGTGTAAGGTTTAGGGTTATGGTTTTAGGTTTTAGTCGTTTAGGCTTTAGGGTTATGGTTTTAGTGTTTTTGGGTTAAGGGGTTATGGTTAAGGGTTAAGCGGTTAGGAATATAAAGTCCATTTTGGTCACTAATGCAATGTAGTTCGTGTATTAAAAGAATTATTCTCAACAGATATAGATTTTATTAGGTAATTTGGATATTTACTAGGTGATTTCATAGGTCATTCATCGTAGTTCGTCCAATTAAGAACAAAAGTTCAAAATGCAGTGAGTATTTTAGTCAAGATTTGGTCTTTACTAGATTAAGAAATTAGGGTTTTAGGTTAGGTTGAAAAGGGTTAAGTGTTTTAGGTTTTTAGGTTTAGTGTTTCTGCGGTTCGGTATTATGTCTAAGGTTTAAGGGTTAAGGGTCATTGGTCATATCTATCTATTTTGTCTCTGAATCACGATAGTATTGTGTCAATAAGTGCATAAGTAGTTACTAGATTTACTCTTTAGGTCTTTTTTGTTGTTGTTAAAAAGATTTCTGTCAACTTTTTGTTGTGTTCGTCCGATTTTTGTTGTTAATCAATGTAGTTCAACCTACTTAGTGCCCTGAATGTGCCACTTGAATTTGATTTTAGGACGTTTTTGGTTTTTGATATATTTCTTTTTTTCCATTTCAGTTCTTATCATTTTTGGGTTTAGGGTTTAAGATTAAGAGTCATTTTGGTCCTTAGGTGTTACAGTTTCAGTGTTAAGGGTTTAGGGTTATAGTTTAGGGTTTTAGAGTTATGGTATCAGGGTTAGGGTTTAGGATTTAGGGTTTTGCGGTTCGGTTTATGGTGGTAGGGTTAAGGGTCTAGGTCTTGTTAGTCCATTTTGTTTGTTATTCAATGTAGTTCATCGAATAAGTGCATAATTTTCAGGTCATTATTGTTTTTGTTATGTTTCTTTCTGTCAATATTTAGTAGTCATATATATGTAATTTGTCCAATAAGTACAATTAGATCCTCAATAAATTTAATATTTTAGGTTAATTTGGTCTTTAACTAGGGTTAAGGGATTAGGGTTTTAAGGTTTAGGTTTATGGTTTCGGGCCTAGGTCTATTCTAGTCAATTTCGGTTTTAAACCAATGTATTTCATGATATAATTAAAAGCATAATCTCAATGGATATAGATTTTAGGTTATTTTGTATGTTTACTAGGTGTTAATCTATACATTTTGTTTCTAAAACACTGTAGTTCTCTAATAAGTGCAAAAGATCCAATATATAAAAATTTTAGGTCATGTGGAATATGGTTATGTTTTTTGTTGTTGTCTGTTTTAGTTGTCTATCAATGTATTTCAACCTATTAGTAAAAAAGTGTCACTTGATTTAGATTTTAGGTTTTAGGATTTAGGTCTTCGGTGTTTGGTTTTAGGATTTTGGTTTTTGGTTTTACGTTTTAGGTTTTAGGTTTTAGGATTTAGGGTTTAAGGTTTAAGGTTTTGGGTTTAGGGTTTAAGGTTTAGGGTTAAGCGTTTAGGGTTTAGGGTTTGGGTTTAGGGTTGCGGTACCAAAGAACGTTTCGGGTTTATGGTTTAGGGTTTAGGTGTTTGGTTAAGATTAAGGTCATTTTGGTCTTAGGTGTTTGGTTTTAGTGTTTAGTGTTGAAGGTTTACGGTTTAGGGTTTATAGTTTAGGGTTCTTGCTTAGGGTTTATGGTTTACGGTTTTAGGGTTCAGGGTTTAGGGTTTAGGGTTTATGGTTAGGGTTTTTAGGGTTTAGGTTTAAGGGTTTAGGGTTTTAGGGTTAGGGTTTAGGGTTTAGCTTAGGTAAATTCGGTCCAGGTTTTAGGTTTAGGGTTAAGGGTCTAGGTCATATCTAGTCCATTTTGTTTCTTAATCAATGTAGTTCGTCGAATAAGTGCATAATTTTAAGTCATTATTGTTTTTGTTATGTTTCTTTCTGTCAATTTTAGTTCTTATATATGTAGTTTGTCCAATACGTACAAAAGTCTAAAGAAATTAATATTTTAGGTTAATTTGGTCTTTACTAGGTTAAGGGATTAGGGTTTAGACTTTATGGTTTAAGGGCCTAGGTCTATTCTAGTACATTTTGGTTTTAACCAATGTATTTCATGATGTAATTAAAAGCATAATTCTCAATGGATATAGATTTTAGGTTATTTTGTTGTTTACAAGGTGGAATCTAGTCCATTTTGTTTCTAAAACATAGTAGTTCGTTTAATAAGTGCAAAAGAATCAATATATTAAAATTTTAGGTCATTGTGGAATTTGTTATGTTTTTTTGTTGTTGTCCCATATTTAGTTTGTTAATCAATGTATTCAACCTATTAGTGCAAAAGTGTCACTTGATTTTAGATGTTAGGTTTTTAATGGATTAGGTCTTCGGTGGTTTGGTTAGGATTTTGTTTTTTGGTTATACGTTTTTTAGGGTTTTATGTTTAGGATTTAGGGTTTAGGGTTTAAGGTTTTAGGGTTTAGGGTTTAAAGGTTTAGGGTTAGGGGTTAGGGTTTTAAGTTAGGGTCATTTTTGTTGTTGTTATGTTCTTTCTGTCAATTTTTTTTGTTGTTGTCCATTTTGTTGTTAATCAATGTAGGTGAACCTATTAGTGCAAAAGGTCACTTGATTTTAGATTTTTAGGACGTTTTAGTTTTGAATATGTTTCTTTTTTCCATTTTAGTTCTTATTCAATTTTAGGGTTTGGGGTATGGGATTTAGGTTTAAGATTAAGTCATTTTGGTCATAGGTGTTTTTGTTTTAGTGTTTAGGGTTTAGGGTTACCTGGATTAGGGTTTTAGGGTTTAGGGTTAGGTTAGGGTTAGTGGGTTATGGTTTATGGTTTATGGTTTAGGGTTTAGGGTTAGGTTTATGGTTTATGGTTTGTGGTTTGCGGTTTATGGTTTGTATTTCAGGTTTAGGGTTTAGGCTTTAGCTTTAGTGTTTATAGGTTCGGGTTTATGTTTTAGGGTTAAAGGGTCTAGGTCATATCTAGTCCATTTTGTTCTTAATCATGTAGTTCGTCGCATAATGCATAAGTGTTACTAGATTTTGATTTTACGTCTATTTCGTTTTTGTTATGTTTTGTCTGTCCATTTTATTTTTATATATGTAGTTTTGTCCAATAAGTACAAAAGTCTCAATAAATTTATATTTTAGGTTATTTTGGTGTTTACTAGGTTAAGGGATTGGGTTTAGGTTTTAGGTTTAAGGGCCTATTCATCCGTTCTAGTCCGTTTTGTGCAACCAAGTATTCATGAAATAATTAAAAGATAATTCTCCAATGGATATAGATTTTAGTTGATTTGGTTTTTACTGGTGGAATCTAGTCATTTTCTTCTAAACACACTGTAGTTTGTGTAATAATTGCAAAAGATTCCACATATAAAATTGTAGGTCATGTGGAATTGTTTATGTTTTTGTTGTTGTTGTCTATTTGAGTTGTTAATCAATGTAGTTCAATGCTATTAGTGCAAAAGTGTCTCTGATTTGATTTTAGGACATTTTGGTTTTGAATGTTTCTTTTTTTCCCATTTTTAGTTCTATCTTTTTAGGGTTTAGGATTTGGGTTTAAAAAGAAGTCAAACATCAAAGATAACCATGGTTCAATATGCTAGAAGTTTTATAATGTAAAGGTACATGATGCAATCTAATATCGGTATATTTCCAATGCAACATGAGAACCTTTAATTTTAGCATAGCATAAAGGATTTTCAAAAGTAAATATATAAATAATGTTGGAAAATAATATTTTTGGCAAGTTGAAATACATAAGTGTATTCGAATACAGCATCCTGTTATCGAATACAAAGCAAGTCAGAAGCAAAAATCTCAAAGTTGTATTCGACTACGACTATGAGTAGTCGAATACAAAGTAAGTCAGTGGCAAATTTTCACTAATCTGTATTCGACTACACACATGTGTATTCGAATACAAGGTGTAATTTTTTAATATTTTTGAACGTTACAAAGATGTGTATTCGAATACACACATCCTGAAAGCAATACAATTTTTCAGATCTGGAATGGCTCCAAATCATTGTACTCTTTCATCAAACCTGTTGGATCAATGGCCACGAATCTGAACGAGATGTTTAGGAGTATAAATACACCATAATTCAGATCAAACACAATCAATCCTACAACCAAACCTTGAACAAACTTTCTAAAATGTTTTGAGTTTTTTTCAAAGTTTCACTTTTATATTTCAAGTACAGATTTACATTTTCATATCATTGAGAAAAAGTTCTCTAGTGTACTTGAAATTATATTGAATTGTTATCATTGTACATCAACTAATTATATCATATTGATCTAAGTCAAAATCCATGATTGCTAAACCATTCAAGTGTTGTAAATTGATTTCAGAAGTGGTGTACTTTCTTCTGGTTGTGATAATTGGAGGAAGTGGTGTTCTTTCTCCGTTTTGTAAACTAATTTAGTGGTGTGCTAATCTTAGGGTGATTGTTAGGAGTTTGTAAGAAAGGTCCCTAGGGTGGACTTGTACTTATTCTAACAATAGTGGAAAATTCTTGTGGTGTGGCAAGAGGATGGATGTACCCTTATTGATAAGGGGAACCAATGAATAATATCTTTGTGTTCTTTATTTTTCTGCCATTTATCTTTTCCATCCACTATCTTAATTCAGAAAATAAACACTTATCTCTAAAAACAAAAATTTACTAACACCTAATTAACCCGCCCCCCCTTGTGGAATTCTTAGGCGTATTTCTATACTGTCACATTTTGTTCTAAAATAGGTGTAGTTCATCTAATAAATGCAAAGATTCAATATATTAAAATTTTAGGTCTTGTTGAATTTTTATGTTTTTTGTTGTTGTCCATTTTAGTTGTTAATCATGTAGTTCAACCTAATAGTGCAAAAGTGTCACACATTTTAGATTTTAGGACAATTTGGTTTTTGATATGTTTCTTTTTTTTTTTTTCCGTTTTCGTTATTATTCATTTTAGGGTTTGGGATTTAGGTTTAAGATTAAGGGTTAAGGTCTAGGTCTAGGTCTATCTCGTTCATTTTGGTTTTAACCAATGTATTTCATGGATATAATTAAAAGAATAATTCACAATGAATAAGATTTTAGGTTATTTGTTGTTTACTAGTGGAATCTAGTAAATTTTATTTCTAAAATAGTGTAGTTCGTCCAATAAGTACAAAAGATCAATATATAAAATTTGTTAGTTTTTTGTCATTTTAGTTGGAGTTTCATTTGTTATGATTTTGTTGTTGTCCAGTTTTAGTTGTTAATCAATGTAGTTCATTTTGGTTTTACCTATTAGTGCATAATTCTCAATTGAATACTAGAGTTTAGGTTATTTTGTTGTCTTACTATGTGGAATCACTTGATTTAGATTTTAGGACATTTTTAGGTTTTGAATGTTTCTTTTTCTCCGTTTAGTTATTATTCATTTAGGTTTGCGATTTGGGTTAAGATTATAGGGTTAAGCGTCTAGGTCCTAGTCATATCTCGTCATTTTGGTTTTACCCAATTGTATTTCATGATATAATTAATAGCAAAATTCTCCATTGAATATAGATTTAGGTTATTTTGTTGTTTACTATGGTGGATCTAGTCCATTTTGTTTCTAAAATAGTGTAGTTCGTCCAATAATGTACAAAGATTCAATATATTTAAATTTTAGGTCATTGTTGATTTTGTTATGTTTTTTGTTGTTGTCCATTTTAGTTGTTATTCAATATAGTTCAACCTATTAGTGCAAAAGTGGCACTTGATTAAGATTTTTGGACATTTTAGTTTTTGATATGTTTCTTTTTTTCCATTTTAGTTCCTATTCATTTTAGGGTTTAGTGCAAAAGTGTCACTTGATTTAGATTTTAGTTTAGGATATAGGTCTTCGATGTTTGGTTTTAGGATATAGGTTTAAGGTTCTAGTGTTACACGTGGTCTAGTGTTTAGGGTCACATGGTTAAAGGTTTAGGGTTTAAGATCCTCGCCTATAGCATATTGGATATCACTATACAACATAATGACTCATATTTCATGATGATATACTTCAAAGTTACAATACTAATCTACTCAACCCTTTAAATGTTGCACACTAATAGAAACCCCATATTTAACGGTCACTGTATTTGATATGATTACTAAGGGTGGAGGCTATGATGGCAACTATAAATGTTGGTTTATAAAGGATAAGCATATCTATCCATTAAAAACTAAGGTCATTGTAGATTCTCAATAGTAATCAAGTGTAGACTAATCAAAGATTCAGTCATATTAAAATATCTGTTTGATGTCATCTTATGTGATTTTTAGTTTCTATATATGTAGTTCGTGTCCAATAAGTACAAAAGTCTCATAAATTAATATTTTAAGTTAATTTTGAGTCTTCACTAAATTAAGGGATTAAGGGTTAGGGTTTAGTTTTTATGGTTTAAGGGCCTAGGTCTATTCTAGTCCATTTGGTTTTAACCAATGTATTTCATGATATAATTTAAAAGCATAATTCTCAATGATATTAGATTTTAGGTCATTATGTTGTTTACTAGGTGGAATCTAGTCATTTTGTTTCAAAAATAGTGTAGTTCGTCTAATAAGTGCAAAGATTCAATATATTAAAATTTTAGGTCATTGTGGAATTTGTTATGTTTTATGTTGTTGTCCATTTAGTTGTTAATCAATGTAGAGTTCAACCTAGTTGCAAAAGGTGTCACTTGTTAGATTTTAGACATTTTGGTTTTTGATATGTTTCTTTTTTCTCCACCTATTATTTTAGGGTTTTAGTGCAAAAGTGTCACTTGATTAGATTAAAGGTTAGGGTCTAGGGCTCGTTGTCTGGTTGTCGTTTAGGTTTTTTTTTAGGTGTTAGGGTTTAGTGTTAGGGTTTATGGGGGTTTAGGTTTATGGTTAGGGTTTGGGGTTTAGGTTTTTAGAGTTATTGGTTTAGGGTTTAAGGGATTAAGTTTTTGGTTGCGTTCAGGTTTTAGGTTTAGGGTTTTTCTAGGGGGTTAAGGGTCGTAGGTCAGGGTTTAGGCTTAGTCCACGGTTTATGGTTCTTAAGAGGTCTAGGTCATATCTGTCCATTGTTTCTTAATCAATGTAGTTCGTCGGAATAAGTCTCTACTAGATTTGGATTTTAGGTCATTTTTGTTTTGGTTATTTACTAGGTGTCAATTCTAGTCTATTCATTATGTAGTTCGTCCAATAAGAACAAAAGTCAAAATGCAATTAAATATTTTTGCTTATTTTGGTCTTTACTAAATTAAGATTAGGGTTTAGGTTTTAGGTTTTAGTGTTTAGGGTTAGGGATTAGTCCATTTTGTTTGTAACCAATAGTATTTATGGTATAATGCGGCATAAGGTTTCATGGTTATGGGTTTAAGTTGTTAGGTCATATCTAGTCCATTTTTGTTCTGAATCAGTGTAGTTCGTCGAATAAGTGCATAAGTGTTCCATAGATTAAAATTTTAGTAATTTTGGTGTTGTTATGTTTTTTTCTTGTCATTTTAGTGTTAATGAATGTAGTTCTCCTTGTGCATTTGTCAGTTGATTTAGATTTAACGTAGGTGAATGTTTTTTTTTTCCTTTTAGTTATTATTCATTTAGTGTCATTTGATAAGGGTTAAGATTTAGGACATTCGTTAGGTGAAGCCAAATGTATTTCACGATATAATTTAAAAGCATAATTCTCAATGAATATAGATTTTAGGTTATTTTGTTGTTAAAGGTGGATCTAGTCCATTTTGTTTCTAAAATAGTGTAGTTTGTCTATAAGTGCAAAAGATTCAATATATTTAATTTTAGGTCATTGTGAATTTGTTTATGTTTGTTGTTAGTCATTTTTAGTTTTTAATCAATGGTAATTCAACCATATTAGGCAAAGTGTAAATTGATTTAGATTTTAGACGTTTTGCTTTTTTGATATGTTTCTCTTTCCGTTTTAGTTATATTCATTTTAGGTTTGGGTTTTGGGTTTAAGATAAGTAAGGCTAGGGCTAGGTCTTAATTGTCGTTCATTTTGGTTTTAACAAATGTTATTCAATGATATAATTAAAAGCATAATTCTCAAGAATATACGGATTTTTAGGTTATTTGTGTTTATAGGTGATCTAGTCCATTTGTTTCTAAATAGTGTAGTTTGTCTAATAAGTGCCAAAAGATTCAATCATATTAAAATTTTGAGGTCGTTCTTGGAGATTTTGTTATGTTTTTTGTTGTTGTCCATTTTAGTTGTTAATCAATGTAGTTCAACCTATTAGAGCAAAAGTGTCACTTGATTTAGATTTTAGGACATTTTGGTTTTTGATATGTTTCTTTTTTTCCATTTTAGTTCCTATTCATTTTAGGGTTTAGTGCAAAAGTGTCACTTGATTTAGATTTTAGGTTTAAGGATATAGGTCTTCGATGTTTGGTTTTAGGATTTAGGTTTTTGGTTTTAGGTGTTAGGGTTTAGTGTTTAGGGTTTATGGTTAAAGGTTTAGGGTTTATGGTTTTGGGTTTTGGGTTTAGGGTTTAGGTTTTAGGGTTAAGGGTTTAAGGTTTAGGGATTAAGGGTTAGGGTTTAGGTTTTAGGTTTAGGGTTTAGGGTTTAGGGTTTAGGGTTTAGGGTTTAGGGTTTAGGGTTTAGGGTTTAGGTTTAGGGTTAAGGGTTTAGGGTTTAGGGTTTAGGCTTTAGTGTTTTGCGGTTCGGTTTATGGTTTAGGGTTAGGTGTAGTTAGGTCATATCTGTCCATTTGTGTTTCTTAATCAATGTAGTTCGTCGAATAAGTGCATAAGTGTTACTAGATTTGGTTTTAGGTCATTTTTGTTTCTGTTATGTTTCTTTATGTCAATTTTAGTTCTTATATATGTAGTTTGTCCAATAAGTACAAAATCTCAATTAAATTAATATTTTAAGTTATTTTGTCTTACTAAATTAAGGGTTTAGGTTTAGGGTTTAGGTTATATGTTTAAGGCCTAGGTATTTCTAGTCTATTGGTTTTAACAATGTATTTCTTGATGTAATTAAAAGCATTAATCTCAATGGATATAGATTTTGAAAATTTTGTTGTTTACTAGGTGGATCTAGTCCATTTGTTTCTAATATAATGTAGTTCGGTCTAATAAGTGCAAAAGATCAATATATTAATTTTAGGTCATTGTGGAATTGTTATGTTTTTTGTTGTGGTCCATTTAGTTGTTAATCAATGTAGTTCCAAGCTATTAGTGCAAAAGTGTAAATTGATTTAGATTTTAGGGACGTTGTTGGTTTTGATATGTTTCTTTTTTCCGTTTTAGTTATGGTTCATTTTAGGTTTGGGATTTAGTGTTTAAGATTTAGGGTTAAGGTCTAGGGTTTAGGTTATTCTCGTTCATTTTGGTTTTAACCAAAGTATTTCATGATATAATTAAAAGCATAATACTCAATGAATATAGATTTTAGGTCATTTTGTTGATTACTAGGTGGATCTAGTCCATTTTGTTCTAAAATAGTGTAGTTTGGTCTAATAAGTGCAAAAGAATCAATATATTAAAATTTTAGTCATTGTGGAATTTGTTATGTTTTTTGTTGTTGTCCATTTTAG
>PGTU02004142.1:0-13899 GCA_002896215.2 Cicer echinospermum
CAGATATTAAAAGATTCCCCATTTTTAATACCCATTTAACTTAAACGACTTTCAAACAACATTAATTAAATAAGTCATTAAGAGATTCCCCGTTCTTAATACCGATTTAACTTAATGATTTTCAAAACCAAACGTTAAGCAAACAATCATATTAAGAGATTCCCCATTCTTAATGTACTTTTGACTTAAACGATTTTCTCGCAAAACATTCAGTAAACAAGTCATTAAGAGATTCCCCATCTTTAATACTCATGATTACCGAAACGATTTTCAAAACGATAGTTAAGTAACGCCGAGAACATTAGAGATTCCCCATTCTTTCAACGCCGTATAACTTAAACTTTTCTCACATTGCACATTAAGTAACCGAGGTATTTAAATGATTCCCATTTTTAATACCCGTCTTATACTCCAATGGTTTTCAAATTCACAGAACAAATTCAAACATACTTCACATTCAAACCATAATTCACAGCAACCACACCATTAACAAACATCAGGTTTCATTTACCATAATCATACACAATGACATTCAAATTCATTTACCACGAAACATTCATCACTATAAACAAAACCTAAACTCTAAGGTTTTTACCCATAACGCACTAGTTTGGTTTTTCCCAAATCGATACATTTAATACAAATTCCTTCCCACACAACTACAGATAAGTCTAATGCAAGCTAGAAGTTTGGAAGGAGCCCTTACCTCAAAGTTAGCTTTATCGAGAGTTTCCGGTTCTGCGAGAAATTCTGGTAAAATCTCGCTCGCAACGCCGCTTCCAAATTAGTGCACTAGCACCGTAGCACGGAGGTGAGCAACTTTCCCTTCTATCTCTTCGAGAAATGAGGTTGGATCTAGAAGAAACGGAGGGGTTTTGTGTTTGGATCTCAAAACCGTTTTTCTTCGTTTCGAATCAAAGAGGAAGAGTGGAGTTACGAAACCTTGATCTAACTCTCCCTAACCTTGGTTCCTATTTCGAGTTCAAAGGAAGCAACGAGAACAAAAATGAACAAACAATGGAGGAAGGGAGGTTTTGGCCGCGTGAGTAACAGAGAGGAAGAAGATGAAAATTCTATATTTTTCCTCCTTTTCTATTTACTTTCCTTTGTTTTTTTCCTTTCTTCCCTTTTCCTTCTTTCCTTATATAACTTCTTTTCTTTTCCTTTTCCTTCCTTCTAGTTTTCTTTCCTCTTTCCCCCAAACAAACATACATAACTATAAAAATAAATCTTAACAAATATCTCAAAATCTAGATATTTGTTAAATTAGCCGTTTCGCTCGAAACGCTTAAATTCTCCGTAAATGATTCGTCGCAGTTAAATCAATTTATTTATCGACGAGAAATTCTAACTGGCATTGAAATATCTTTTTTGATTATAAAACTCCAAAATATTATTAACTTGGCTTAAAAGCTCCGAGCCAAAATTCAAAATATAACCAAAAAATACATAAAAGGGTACTTTTAAAATATGGTCTTCACAGAACGAGTCCAAAAGCATCGACGAATTTGCAGAGTCAATGAAACAGCTGATAATTTTACGCGGACTATAAAAATCAATGTCACATAATTAATAAAAATATTAAGAGAATATAACATATTCGAAACGAAGTGAAACAAGTTATCAGAAAAGGCCTCACCGAGTGTTGGAGCACCGACAGGGTCCGACATCAAACTTCTCCGAACAGACGAATGATTAGTGCTTCTTGAAGGTTTCGACGAGAGAAATCTAAAAACGATATCATTTTTCAAGACAATGAAAGTGTTCCGGAATTCAAGAACAGCCATGACAATGGTGGAAACCATTTTTTAAAATGTAACGGTTGCAATTTCGAGCATAGGCAACTAAAGAGGGTGTTCCGTGAGTTCAAATATGGTCTTGGTTTCGTTGGTGATAGTCGTGTGGCGAAATCTTGATCAAAAGGTGGTGATATGATTTTTGGCAAAGAGGAATAGGGCGTTTAAGTTTGCGATTCAAGTGAAAATGAAAGAAGAGATCACAACTATCACAAATGTGGTCTCAGTTTTGCACAACACCCACTATGACGATCATAAATTGAAGAGAGAACATAGATAAGAAATAGGAATGGCGAAGGGTATTACGAGAAGAAGATGGTTTGGTCCTTCTTTTCCCTTTTTATTATCTTATTTTATGTTTCATTGTTATTATTATTATTATTATTATTATTATTATTATTATTATTATTATTATTATTATTATTATTATTTTATTATTATTATTATTTATTATTATGATTACTATTATTATTATTATTAATTGTTATCTTGTATATGAACTTAATCCATTAAACACATTTTACTCTTTTATTTCAAACTCACAAAAAAAATATCACATTTACTAGATACAATGCATATACACATTAAATTGTCTAAAATCTTATTATTTAAATTATTACACTAAAATAGTATTATTTTTATAAAAATATATAAAATAATATAGTATTTGTATATATATATCACGCATTTAGTCTAATATGTAATTAGTAGATCATAGAAAGGCCATATATAAAGAAAATTAATTCCAAAATTAATCAACATATATTTTAAAATAATTTTAACACCAAATCAATTATTTAAAATTCTATTTAATTAATGAAATAATTTATTATAAAATTTGGGGTGTTACAATTCTCCCTCGTTAAAGAAATTTCGTCCTCGAAATTTATGGTGAACAATAGAGAAACCTAATACATAATTAAGCACCCTCAAGGAATTCGCTCGTTATATGACAATGAATCATTTAAAAGACATATCACATATAATGTTTCAATTTAAAGAAATACCTCAATTACTCGCTATAATTTATAGAGGAGGAGAGCTCATAGAATTAGTCGATAACAACTTACTATTTTAAGTTGAATGAACGAAAAAAAATTTTAAACACACATTATAAAAATTCAATTAACTTTTTAAATAATGCTCTATTTATCTGACTCTCCTAAACGAATGTTTAAATCCTAACAACAATTACTATACAGATTTAATAAAAGTTAGGCTATAGAGAACATTTAAAAAAAATTCACACCTTAAAGAATTATAAACTGAACTGCATAACAACTCAATAACATGTAGTCACTTTAAAACAAGAACAAATGTACAAAACCATATTAGGAGACATAATTTATTTTTTCACGTATTCCTGACACACAATTTTTTTTTCTTTTCTTTTTAACTAATCAACATTTGTAGTGTAGCTATTTGTAATTTATAATTAAAATAATTTAGAACAACATACATTATAACCAAATTAGCAGAGGCAACAAAAAGTCAATGATAAGCATATTGCCTCATATATTAGTACTGACAATGAGTCGTCGGGTTGATCAATCCCTTCTACTCATAGTAGCAAGTACTCAAGGTAAGAATAACTAAAAATATTGGGTCCAAACATAGATGATTAAAAGACTTTTTAACGCGGTCGTAGTGTGGGAAGACGTCGTCACGTCTCCCACCTCTCTCAACACAGTTAAACTCCTTTAACTTCACAAGTTTTTTTTTTTCTATAAGAAAAAAAAATTAGTAACTAGTACATGGACAAAAATACTTATAATAAACACACAATCACAACAATTAAAATTTGTGTTGTTTAATCATATTCATCAAACAATGAAAAATAATACTTTGCGCTCAACTCAACAGCTAAAATATAAGGAATAATTTAAAAATAGCATCAATAAGAACTCAATCGCAGTTATGTGAAGTATAATTATTCCTCTGCAAAAGTAGCTAGCAGTCATGTTTATTTAACTTAGAAAACCAATTAAGTATAATCCATAATTCAATTTTTTTCAACTCAATTAAATAGTCAAAATAATATTTCAAGTAAGTAAAGGATAGTCAAATCAACTAGTGATGAATGAACTTAATTGCCTAATACAATCAAATAACAACAATAGAAATGACACTTAAATAAACTAATCAACAATCAGACAAAAGAAATATTAATTATTCACTTTTTAACTCCTAACAACTCTAAACTCTATATACACAAATTCCCTTCAAAACCATTTAGAACACCTAAACCACAAGCAATTTATATTCACAAAATCAAAACACAAGTTAGAGCTCAACCACAGAGAGCAATATAACGAGAAACAAAAACAAGTTTTCCCTATATTAAAAGCCAAATATAAATATGCAATACATCCCTTTCAAAACCAGTAAAATAAATTTTAAAAACAACAAAATACTCTAGTTTTGTAAGAATCTTATTTCAATGAATTAGGTCCCCAGAGAAAAAGTTATGCTTGCTTAATGTAAGTCATACATACACGCTATATATGCAGGCCTTTGTCTGGTTTGTAAAATTTTCAAGAATAACTCTATATAAATTTATTCAAAATACTCCTATTTGCTAAGAAGTCTCCAAGTGAAAACTCACTTACTTTGAAGGTTAACAACATCACTTTATTCTTACCAACATCACATATTGTGTTTGATGTAGTGCTACCACATGAGTTCTACAACAGTGCTACGTTAACTATTTCAGTAAACGCTAATCAATAAATATCCCTTCAGCATGAAATATAGAAGTTATAATGTTAAATCAGATTAGTTGATCTGAGTAGTACAAGTGTTTGTTGGCTAACTCATTAAGTTAAGTGGTATAAAGGAAAAGGCAAGTATACTTTCTTCTCTAGTAAAAAGTCATAAAGTCAACAATCACCTAGACAAAGATTAGCTTTTGACATCGCATGAAAATTTAATTTTCCTCAAACACAATAAATAGCACACATACAAGTTTTTTATAGATTTGCTCCTTAAACAAATTCTATTCACAACTATGTGTATTTGTTTGTACTGCAACAAACATTATCAACATTCATGAGCAATAATGTCTCATCAGACTAATACCAACCATAATGCACAATAAATCTGCTTGCTTGGGACTAGTGTTTTAACTATATCATAGCAGAAATTAACCGTCTGTGATATGTCACTTAGTACAAAGTGTTATCAAACAGGTGCTCTTCCAGCACTATAGTATACCGGAATTTGAACAAACAATTAATTTATGTGAATGACAACACTGCTGAGGGCCAGAATAGCCCAAGCTTACTAGTAAAAAAAACTAATTAATGGTATATTGATAACTAATATATGCCAACAGTTATCTGTACAAACAAATAGGCCAGTAAATTCTCCTTTATTTCTTTTTAGTTTTTTTAGTGGTCTTATATACTTTTGGTCTAACAAAAAAAAAAGGCAGCATAAATAATCAAACAACTACTATAAAAATCATACCCGATTATGGATATAACAACAATTTAGATATGAAACCGGCTACCAAAATACACGGATAACCCAACTATTAAAAACTAGTGATACAAAATTAAGATTAAGCCTTTCTGCAAACAAACCCATATCTTAATCTACAACCAACCCAATTTTCAGTTAATCGCAATGCTTAAACATTTCCAAACTAACTATCGGTGAGCAATAAGAGGAAATGAAATACGAAAAAAAAACAAATAACAAGGAACAAAAAGGAAACAACAAAACTGACTAACATTGAACCGATACTGGATCCACTTGGCCTGATTGGATAGACTTGCTCTGATACCACTAATGTAACACCCTAAACCCAAATGAAATAAAAGTAAAATGCACTAGATTTTAAAGAGATTCGTAGCGGTTCCCAAAATAGAGTATATAATTTTTTTTAAAAAAAACTTTAAGATTCAGGACGTCCATTCACAGTTACACAAATGCTTGCATAAAAATTTTCAATAAAAAAAATCCTTTAGTATCGTAATATAGTTGATGTTTATAAATAATATTTTTGATATAAAAGCAAGTTCTAACTTAGAGACAATTAATTTCTACCTCTAAATAACCGATATAAAATAATACAATTGATCAATCAAATTTACAAAAATCTAAATTGTTCAAAACTCAACAAAATACTATAAATTACTCCCACCCAATATCACCTATTCAGAGCGTGGATTCCCAATCGATAACCTGAAATAATTGCGCTCTCGCAAAGCGCCAAACACAAGCAACGAGGTGTGAGCTTCGAAAACATGTAATAGTATAAAATAATTGAGAAGAACACGTAAAATATATTAAACACCGTATCTTATCAAATCACAACCAACAAAAATAATCAAGGTAAAATATTGATACAATCCACCACATCAAGTAAGTAAATACACAAATCAAGTAATGTTATGCATGCTCTTATACTCTAGACTCCTCCTCTTTCTTTGGTACCATTCTAACTCTAACGTACTTGGTTAGGAGGCTTGATACTATGCCACCACGCAAATGGACGGACAATTCAAATTGGCCATGTCCTCATAGATCCCCTCAACTCAACTCGAGACACATATACGTGACAGTCGAGTAAACGTGTATTGCATGGTAGCTCCCGACATTTGGAGTGCACCTCTAAGTCACTTAGGAATTCCCCACCCGAATACCTCCAAGGTCTAACAATCTTGCCATAAGGGCTCAACAGCAGACCGCCACGATCAAGCTCATTCAGTTGTACTTCCCCATAATCACTATGCTTGTCAGACCCCTACCTATATGATGACCAAAAATCTCCACTTCAAAAATTATCAACACTACTTTCTCCCCTCGTTGGCCTAGGTTACTTACTCCATTAAGAGAACCATCATTGGCACGGTCAAATTCGTCACTATTCAATTAAACACAATATGCATTTCATGATATTCATCAAGGTGGTACTATCATAAGTCAGGAGTACACATCGTCATTGCAGATTTCCATAGTCATACATTACATTTAGAATTATCATCATAATACTTTATCTCAAACATAAAGGGTATTCACTCACATATAATAATAATACTAGATCATTCACACACACTACATCAATTGCAAGGCAAATAATTACAATTCATCATATTTTATATCATATATCAATATCAAGGATAGATATAAACAAAGCACAGAATGCATCAAATATACACTATTCTACAATAATTCAACTATCGCACGATCTTCAAAATCAAAATCAAACAACATCCTATAAAAGTTTCTAATTCATACTTTAACCTCACAAAATTCAAGTTTGCTCATTAGTCAATTATTACTCAAAGGCTTTTGGTATACGTAGCGAGCCCCGAATGAATTGTGGAAATACGGTATTCCCGTTCATCTCACTTAATTTATACTCATGCATTCGAACTCACTCTCACCCCATACCTCAATTTGACGCTTTCATAAGATATAAGGACCATAATGATTTTCAGCAACCATGAGATGTCGACAACACGCAAACGAACGAGTCCAAAGCATCGATGAATTTGCAGAGTCAATGAAACATCTGATAATTTACGCGGACTATAAAAATCAATGTCACATAATTAATAAAAATATTAAGAGAATAAACATATTCGAAACAAAGTGAAACCAGTGATCAGAAAAGGCCTCACCGAAGTGTTGGAGCACCGACAGAGTCCGACATCAACTTCCCGAAACAGACGACATGATTAGTGCTTCTTGAAGGGTTCGACGAGAGGAAAATAAAAACGATATCAGTTTTTTCAAGACGATGAACGTGTTGTCCGGGATTCAAGAAAATAGCCACGACAATGTGGAAACCCATTTTTTAAAATGTAACGGTTGGGCGATTTCGAGCATAGGTAACGAAAGAGAGGTGTTTCGTGGAGTTCAAATATGGTCTTGGTTTTCGTTTGTGATAGTCATGGTGGCCGAAATCTTGATCCAAAGGTGGTGATGTGATTTTTGGCAAAGAGGAATAGGGCATTTAAGTTTGCGATTCAAGTTGAAAATGAAAGAAGAGATCACAACTATCACAAATGTGGTCTCGATTTTGCACAACACCCACTATAACGATCATAATTGAAGAGAGAAGATAGAGAAGAAATAGGGAATGGCGGCAAGGGTATATACAAAGAAGAAGAAGATGGCTCCGTCTTCCTTTCCTTTTTTATATATATTTTATGTTTTCATTGTTATTATTATTATTATTATTATTATTATTATTATATTATTATTATTAATTATTATTATTATTTACATTATATTATTATATTTATTTTATTATTATTATGATTACTATTATATTATTATTATTATTAATGTTACTCTTTATATGAACTAGTACGCATAAAACACATTTTATATCGTTTCTTTATTTTTTTGTTTATAAAACCAATTAATTAGCAAATAATTTCTGTAATGCTTTATTTTTTAATAAAAATCCATTACTAAATATATTACTAGTATTCTTGAAAACTAATATTTTATTAAAATAAGTGATTAAAATAATTATCTTTTTAAAATACATAATAACCAAGACTCTCATATTTAAAATAATTACTTATAATTACATTTTTTTCATCAAATACTCACATTAAATACTACCATCAGAGAGTATTCAAAATTATAAACAAATAAATATAACAATTAAAACTTATATTAATTACTAAATTATAATATAATATATATAAAAATCATTAGATCATAACAAAAGATATTAAAAATATAGGAATCAATTGCAATTGTACTAGCATCTTAAGATGATTATTTATCAACTAAATAACTAAAAATATAAACCAGTTAGAAAAAAAATTGAAGTATAACTATGTGTACACTTAACATCATTCAAACTCACAAAAAAAATATCACATTTACTAGATACATGCATATACACGTTAAATTGTCTAAAACCTTATTATTTAAATTATTACACTAAAATAGTATTATTTTTATAAAAATATATAAAATAATATAATATTTGTTATTATATCACACATTTAGTCTATATATAATTAGTAGATCATAGAAAGGCCATATATAAAGAAAATTAATTCCAAATTAATCAACATATATTTTAAAATAACCAAATCAATTATTTAAAATTCTATTTAATTTATGAAATAATTTATTATAAAATTTGGGGTGTGCACGTGTATCTAGATTTGTGCAGTGTCTTGAAGCATTTGTAGAAACAACTATGTCCATAGACGCAGACATTTGTGAAATATAATTGAGAAAAGTATTTTTTGGTGTTTCTTATGTAGAAATTATTAGTAAAGAGCAAACGTTTAGAGTTTTTCTAACATCAGAAATAAGTGATTCTGCTATCTCCATTTATAATATATTAATAAGATATTTCAAATAACTTTTAGCTGAATGAATTACATTTTTGTTATTAATTAATCAATGACTTGATGTTATATATTTCATTCAATGAACTTGTATGAAAAATTGGTGTGTCTGCGTCAATTGATCAATTAATTCTCTTTTATATTTCCTTATGTAGTTGATCGATGTACTAATGGACAATAAAGATCTTTCGAAAAAATTGTTTATTATACCATATAATTTTGAGTTGGATATTCTTTTCAAATTTAATTTATCGGTATATTATTTTATCTTTTGTACTTAATTTGTTTATTGAATTTTTTTAGGAAAAGCTAGATGCTGATTGTCATTAATGCCACAAATGATAAAAACTTTCAAAATATTTTTGGACTAAAATGTATCAATTTTAAAAATAAAATTTAAATAAAGATTTAAAAGTAATAAAAATATTTTTTAAGAATTAAAAAGTTAAAATTACTTTTAATAAACTATAAATAAAATTTTTAAATTTATAGAATTAAAATTTATTTAACTATTAATAAACTATATGCATATGGTTATGATCCTTATATCTTATTAACGTTGAACCATTGTCTGTCATTTTGGAAAATGATGGTTCCATAAATTAGTGCTCAAGGTATAGGCGCCAATAAAGGTGTTGGTAGAAAAGCTGGCAGAGGCTCAGATACTTGGGATACCACAAGGATGAGTCCTAGTATTAGTAGTCTAAGGTGCATTATAACCACAAAGTTTAAAGGCTTGTGAATGAAATCTAATCATTTTAAAGATTAAAAAAAATAATGATTAAATAAATTTATAGTTCTTATAAAATTAGGATTTTTAAAATTTAGTTTTTTAAAAATATTTTTTACTTTAATCTTTATTTTGATTTGTAGAGACTTTCTTTTAGTGATAAAAGCATCAACTTTTTATAAAATAAAATACGGACTAAAAGTGTAAAAAAAAAAAGTGATAAAAGGTTGATAAATCTTTTAAAGGGACTAAAAATAAAACTTTAAAGTTTTATAAGAATTAAAATGTATATAACCAAAAAAAATGGAAGTCTTGCAAGATCAAATCTTGACTACCAAACACAACTTGCATTTAAAAATAACTTCCACCCAAGTTTCTCTTTGTTTCTCTTTGTTCAAATAAACAAGGATTCATAACTTGCTTGTTGGATCAATGGAAAAGACCCTTTTCAAAACTCTATAAATTTGGTCCAAACAACACCATTAATTGTTAATCATGTTTCAACAGGTGTAGTTTCTGTTCAATGTGTTTCATTGATGTGAAAGCAATTAAGATTGATGGAAAAGTTTGTGAACTTAAAGCCTTCATTGTTGTTTATGACAACAAAGGAAATGGTGGCACCAAAATCAGCACAATGAGTCCTTTCACTGAATTGCAACGTTATGTTTATAAGCCTTCATTCGTGATTTTCTTAAGAAAGCTTCAGATAGAAAACTAAAGAAAGTGGAATCAGTTGCACCATTTGAGGCATGTTTTGAATCAAGCAACATATGATAGAATCCCGTAAAATCAAAGCTTGGATGATAACGCCATGAATGGCATATTACAAATCTTCAATTGTTCAATATCAAGATCTTAACTTATGATAGAACCGTAAAATCAAGTAAGGGAATAATGGTATATTATTGAATTGAACAATGGTGAAAATAACATAATACAAGTGAAAACCAGAATTGCAAAAGATCCTAACTAGGGAGAAAATTCTCTTAACAACCTCTGATACTCAAACCCCACTCAAGTGCTTCAATCCTTGCTTGCGTGTGAAACATGAAAAATACCCAGAATCATGTCTCAAAAACTGGTGATTGTACCTCTATGAAAATAGCCTTCACATTTTTGGTAAATCATATAAAAACAGAGGATGTTGTTGTACACAGGAATGACATGTTGAAAGTATTTTAAAAAAAACTTTGTATTAAGTGTACATGAAGTATATTTAATATACATCTTCTTATAATATCCATCACTCTTATTTCTCCTTATTTAATTCTCAAAAGAGCATAGTGAGCGATATTTTATAAATTGAAGGATGAATAGTTGCATCCCAACATATACAATCAATGTGTATTGTCTATTACTTATAATAATTTTTAACTAAGTATTCATCTCACAGAAAAATTTATTTAAAGACAGAATCACATTTTACACACAGAACTATGGTTTTTGTACAATATGTCTCTAGCTCATATAGAACAGATGGAATAAATAAATCAAATCAAAATATTTAAAAGGCTCTCGAAGAGAAAACGAGCAAAAAAATAAAACACTAAATGAAAAATCAAGATACATTTGATGGCTTGTGTATGAGATTGAATTCTTTTCAGCTTATTTGATAGTTTGCATAATAACCACAAGTTTAATGGCTTGTGTAATGAGATGAATTCTTTTCAGCTTACTGCTTATTTTTGTAAAGGAATAGGGAGAGAAATCACAATAGCAATGAACTAAGGATTAATATTGAAAATTATTAAATGCGTCTATTTAAAAAAGTGCTTAACAACTTGCACACAAAAAACTCAAACTGCCAATATTCTGTTAGGAACTAAAAAAAAATATATATAAAACTTCTATTTAGAGTTGCAACTTTTTATGGTAATAATTTACTAAAAGTTGATACACCGAGACTATTCCACCTCAAATGTATTGCACTGGTAGCCAAAGCATAGTTTAGAAGTCAACAAGAGTATAGTTAAACAACAAGAAATCATAAACTACAAAGTGTATATTTGAAATAACAATACTGAAAGTAAAACTTGAGGAAAATGGGTATATATGTGTTCTAAATTCAATAGGTGATTTATTTAAGAAAAAAAATAATATACCATCAAATACGATAGTGGTTTATTTAAATGATATAGCACAAAATTGAACAAAATGTCATACATGATGAGGTCAAATAGAAATAAGTTGATCGTTAAAATATCAAGTTTTCCCAAAAAATAAAAGGTATTTTCCACATTAAATTAGAGTTCATTAAGTAAAGGCAAAAGATCGTTGTTACAATTAAAATGGAAACTAGATGAAGTTTGTAAATAGAAAAGTAAATTACAAAATAAAATTGATAAAGTAAAATTGATTATTAGATAGTTTCTAGATTAGCCATATACTTGGCAAACATAATTCGAGGTAACCGTATGTTGCGTGTAAGCCTCCCGACATTTGGAGTGCTACCTTCCAAGTCACCTAGGAATTCCCCACCCAAATACCTCCAAGTCTAACAATCTTGCCTTAAGACTCGACAGCAGACCGTCGCGATCTAGCTCATTCAGTTGTATTCCCCAAAAAATCTATAGGCTTCTCAGCACCCTACCTATACTTGATGACAAAATTATCTTCACTTCGCAATTCTCCAATATTTAATTTCTCCTCTCGTTGGCCTATGATACTCCATTAAAACCGTTCATCTCAAAAACAAATTGGAATCAACAGTTAATTTCACCAACTATGGGTTACTTCAATATTTTCATCACACAAATTCAACAACATCACTAATCATTAAATCATATCTCATCACATAAACTCATCACAAATTTATAGCATCACTATCATCAATCATACATCACTTACATAGGTTTGTCACAAATTTTATTAACATCGTTATTATTAATTATACATCATCATAATCACATAAATGTATCAAATGAATTGACTTTTTATTATCACATCACATAAACATGTCTAATCAAACATATATATAAACTTTCATTCAACATCCAATATCACAATAATATAAAATATCACACATTTAATAAAAATAAATCAAACATCACAATAAATATCAAATACCACACATTTAACGAAGTTAAATCAATCAAAACACCATTATAAGTATTTCTATTCCATATTTTAATCTCACAATCCCATATTTTTTACTTTAATCAATTTATTACTCAAAGGGCTATTGCCGTACGTAGCGAGCCCCGAATGATCGTTGAGAATATGGTTTTCCCGTTCATCTCAAATTATTATATACTCATAATTCAAACTTTCTCACCTCTTATCTTATTTCGACGCTTTCACATACAACAATATGATTCCACACGAGCAACAATCCTTTTTTTTTTACTCTTTGTCCTTCATCGATCTAACTCGACAGTTTATTGGTTAAACATCAAAAATAGATTATGAAAAGACACTCTAAAAATTAAATTTTGAAAATTGGTTAGGAAACTTACACAAATCAGAGAAAAATCAGTGGATCAATAATAGTCATTTTTAAACGTCGTTTTGGCGTTGATTTCACTCAAATCGGACTTACGGTGAGACAGAACGGTTCAAAATATAAGGAATTTATAACGAGAAGTCGGTCTTATAGAGGAAATTTTGGATGGTTAAACAATTGAGGAAATATGTTTATTTGACTACCTTAAATGAATAAACGAATACTAAAATTTGGATGAGAACAGAGAAATTTTTCTGGAACAATTATCGATCATCGGTGTCAAACTATAGGTTGTTGTTGTGTTTCTCTTTGGTTTTACAGCTGCCTTTCCAACTCCCTTCCCCTTTATTTTTATTTTATTTTATTCACAATTAGGGTTCACATGGGTCAAACCGATTGGTCCTTTTAGTTATGTTTTTGCTTTACTACTATTATTTTTATTATGCAAAAATAAAATTGATAATTGTTTAATCTCCTTTTAAATATTACTTTAAACACAATTTTCCAAACATTATTAATATTTTATAAATTAGAGTACTTAAAATACGCAATATAAAAAAAAAACATATTACGAATAATTCAAAACTCACATTCAAAATA
>PGTU02004144.1:0-32373 GCA_002896215.2 Cicer echinospermum
ACCACCACACGCGCGCGCGCCGCCGCCCGCCCGCCCGTCCGTCCGGCCGGCTCGGCTCGGCCCGGTATTGTGTTTTTACAGATGGAAATTAATTATTTATTTAATTAATTAATTGCTTGCGATGAGTCACATATTACGAAACTGCCATCCACAAGGTCAAAGTCAATGTTTGATTCATTCAAACCTAAACAGACTGTCTCTTGTGCCTTGCTCAGTCAAAACCCTAATTTGACTTAGTTCAGATGTTTGCCACGTTCAAACACCCTAAAGCTGAGTCCTTCCCACGTTTTTGACTTTTGCCCGGTCAAGGAGCCTTGTCAATCAAGTTTCCGATTTCTGAGGCACTCCCCAGTGGCCAGTAAATGGACCTCGTGCTCCTGGATCCCCCCTTTTCTCTGATCCAGTTGCTGAACTCATCTATAAATAGAGAGCTCACCTCACTTGGAAAAGCACACCAAAGCTCTCCATATCTGAGGCTTTTCTCACTTCTCCCCCTTATATTCTTCTTCTTCTTCTTCTTTTCTTGAGTAGCCTCCGTGCTATATTGAGTAGCCTCCGTGCTATATTTGAGTAGCCTTCGTGCTATATTCGAGTGTCAGTCTATCGACTGGCATACAGAGGTGTAATTCTAGAACGGTTTCTACAGTGCAGTAGAACTCCGATACAGTGAATCTGGGCTGTTTTATCCTGGGGACTTCGTGGTTGATAGTCTTGCCTTGCACAATTTTGGGCAGTGCTCGAAACGTCTTAAAGAGAGCGACCTAGTCCGCGACTCCCAGTAATATTTTCGGTGGCATAAATTGTTTTCAAAGGTTTTCGAATTTCAAAAACAACAAAAAGTTAGTAGTATAATTAATGTGTTCATTTTATATAGAAAAATAATTAAAATGTCTTTTGTATTCACTAATAATTTTTCATATTATAAGACAAATTATATATATTAATTAAAGTTTTGTTTTAAAAAAATAATAAATGAATCTAGTAAATTGAAAAGGACTTTTATTTAGAGATACATTTTTACGTCAATAAATACTTATAATTAGCGACAGAGATAGGAGTTGTTAGTTGTGATTAATTGAGTGTTTTGATAAAACTATTTGCCAATTAACTAATAGATATTTATTAATATAGAATTTAATTCAATTTAAATAATATATATATATTATTTATCAATTTATATGTTATTATAAATTAATAATTAATTATTAATCACATATTATTTTTATCTTAGTTTATTTATTTTCAATTTAATAAAATCTTTGAATTATTTACTTTGAAATTATTATTATTTATAAATAATTTTGAAATATATAAATTTATTAATTAAATTATATTAAATATCTAAAATTCATTTAATTTAATTTATAATTAAAAATTATAAGGGATTAATAGTTAATTAGTTACAAAATAAATAATATGGAAAAAAGAATAAATTATAAGTCGTAAATTCATTGAGTAGTTATAAAAGATATTAGTTATAAATCCAATTACTGTTATCAACAATTTGTAATTTAAACTATAAACTATATTCAATTGTCAACACGTTTGATTTTAGGGTTTAATTTTTTTTTTTCATAATTTTTTTATTTGAAATAATCTTATTCGCGTCGAACACTAAAAATATAAATGATTCATATTTTGTACGTATATAATAAAATAATCTCCGTTGAAAATCTGTATATTTGCTTGTTTGGTTACATTTAAAGACAAAATTTAATTAAAAATTAATAGAATTATTAAAAATATTGATAAATCAATTAAAATTTAACGTTCGTTAGTTTATATTTATGCAGAAATAAATTTATATAATTTAAAGAAAACAAAAACAATTTCCTTTCTATTGAGTAAAAAAACATTTTCATTTAATTGATAAGATTGGAGAATAAACAAATCAAAATTCAAATCGATAAATTTTGGAACCATTGTATAAAGGGTTTAATTGATATTTCACTGTATAACATACCTCCACTTTAATGTTTTTCCAGGTTTCAAAAGAGTCAGCGGCAAAACTCATATAAACTAAATTATAGTCAATGAATCCATTCGTATCAGTAATTATATGTTCTTTTTAGTTATATTGAATTATTTAAATTTCTCGTCAAAATATTTAGTTGGATACTATGAAAAATTACTACTAATTTTAATTTTTTTAAATAGTTAATATTAATAATAGTATTAATTTTGTTAGACAATGGAGTTGAATCCATAATCTTATCACTTCTAACTTGCTTTCAAACCACTAACAACTGCACATTAACAACTAATATATAATGCCATATCCGATTATAGCCTTTATATTATTAAGTTTTAAGGTATCCACAAAATTTTAAGTTTTATTTGACCATCACTTAATTTTTCCAAATAAAAAATAATGTTGCTATAACATTTTCAAATTAAATATTTAATTATTGTAAATAGTTTTAAAATTGTATTATTAATATAATTAATAGTCCTTAAAATAAATTATTAATGAAATCTTTACCATCTCTTTTAAGAGACAAAAAAAATCAACTAAATAGATAAATTTGTTGAGCAAAAATTTTTGATGTATTTTTATGACAACAAACCTTATGATATAAAATAATTAAGTTTTATGAATGGTGCGTATACTAATGATTGCACTATGAGTATTTGTTAAAGAACATAAATGCAAAGTGATTAGCCAAGAAGTCATTCCTTCATCAAAGTTGCATCAGTATCCACTCAATAATAAAATAATCTCAAGGAATGTATCATTATCATCATTCAAGAAAATAGATTATTACACTTCTCAAGATAACATCCTCATGAAGAAGACGATCAAATACAACAATCAGTGATCACACTATGCTATAAATTAGAAGCAAGATCATTTGAAAAGAAAGCAAAAATTCAAAGACAGAACGAAGAACGTTATTGACAGAAGTCTGGAAAATGGAGAACATTCTCCATAGTTCTGAGACTTCAAGAATAAATGATCTCCTCCATTGAAGAAGAAGTTTCCCTTGGATTTCACAATCATTGTTTAAGTATTTCAGAATCATGTGATATGTACAGAGTAGAAAAAATATGGATTATGAGCAAGTTCAAGCAAAACTGATCATTATCCAGTTTGACTGTCAATAACGAAAAACATTCTTAACAATATTCTGATCATTCTGGACAGCAGTCTGAAGAACGGAGAATGTTCTAGTTATTAAAACTGAAGTCTGGAAAAACAGAGAACGTTCTTCTTATCACAACTTTAAATCCAAGAACATTTTGATTTACAAAGAACAAAATCTTGTTTAGTTTAAGATCGATTTGGACAATGAAAGTACATCAATCTACATTGCAAATCCCCAGTATTTACTACAAAGGAACATAATTATATACTCCAGATAATTTTGGACAGCTTCAAAGAGAAAATGATCAACAAAAGTAAAGCAATGCATCAAGAATAAAAAGCAAGATTAATCCCCAAAGTTGATGGCTTGCGATATACAAGAATATTTCTAGTTTGTTGACAAACCAATCCCTATTACGAAGGTACCAGAAGTAGGTACACAAAGATCATACCAGAAAGATCTACTCCAAAAGATTAACAAAGGCAAAAGCTAAGCATCAAGAACTAACAAGCAAGATCAAATCAGTTTTAAATGCAAGGAAAGCTCTTGCAAATCGCGAATGGATTTCCAGTTCATATACTAGGAATGTACAACCCTAATATGGTTAAAATAATCACTCAAAAGAATAAAAGGAAGAACTCCAAGCAAAAGTGTCAGATGATCATTCTCCAGTAGTGTAACATCAGTTTCCAGATTGATAAACATTCTTCAGCTTGTAACACTTGATCTTCAACAACAAACATCTTTCTCCAGAATGATTAACAACTATCTCCAGAATGATCAACATCATTCTCTAGTATGATGATATCATTCCAGAATGATACAAACATTTTCCAGCTTATTGACCATCATTCTCTAACTTTGTTACATCATTCTCCAGCCTTATTTCATTATTCTTGAGTCTGTTTTGCACGAATCAAAAGACATTCTTAATATGAATCAATTAAGCACATCTCTGGGATGTATGTGTGCATAAACAAAGGATCATCACAGTCAAGAATGAGAAGCTATATATCAGGTATTGTTAACACAGAAGCAAAAACACATAATGTTCAAAATAGTAACATTCAAAGTTTAAAAGTCCGGTCTTTGGTCAAGTCTAACACATGACAGCAAGGCACCTTTTCTACGGTCAGAATAGCTGTCATCAACCTCTTGAAGCCTATATAAGGAACCCCAAACTCAAGGAAAACGTAGAACTTCAAGTGCTAAGAAAATTCATCAATCACATACACTTACATACTTGAAAGCTTCTCAAAAACAAAAGAACCAATTCTGATTTCCTCTTCATATATCCAGATCATATTATTGAGTTCTTTTATCAAGAATCTATTCTCAAACACGTGTTGAGCGTACTCAGATTCTATCAATCTCTTTAAATAGTTATTGTATAAACTGTAACACTCTAATTTATTGATATACCTTAATTTATTATTATTATAAATTAGTGATATTTTCTTATACATGTGTTTCTTGTGGTGTAATAACTTTTTTATGTGGTTGTCTTTTTTGTTTGTCTTTATAGTTATTTAAATAAAAATTAGTGATCATTGTTATTAAACCTATTTATTTTATTTATATAATAATAATAATAATAATAATAATAATAATAATAATATATACTAGTTTTAGATTGCTATTATCTTATGCCTCATATTTTAGTAGTGTTGTTATCTAAACCTTTATTATTTGAATATATTTTTATGAAGTATATAAATACAGAATAACTATATTGTTTATATATAAAATATAATAATGATGATGATGTTGTTCTATAAACAGCCGTATAATAAGCTAATAATATTTATTAATAGCATAAGTTATAAACCGTATTAGTCGTAAACTGAATTAATGACCTAAATTGAATTCGCCATATAAAGTGAATAATAACCTAATAATAGCTTAAATAATAACCTAACCCTTATTTTATTATCTTCCTATGCTAGCAGGAAGCCACACATACACGGTCTCTTCAAATTTTAATGTCCTTGCCTTCTCACCATGAAATCTATTATTCAATTTGGCTTGTACACACCATAACCAAGTTATTTTATATTTGTTAGTATCATTTTCTAATACATACTCAAAATCACATTGTAGTCGAAAGTTGTCCTCTTCTTTATGTGATCTTTATTGACCTCTTATTAGTGGAACTAAAATTGAGTGACTCTATCTCCTTTTCCTTTTTGAGTTCTTTCTTAAAAAGCCACCATGGAGCACAAAATATTGGCTACTCACACATAATCACCGTGGGATACGATTATGGCTTCAACTAATCACAATGCCATTTTTCTGAAATGACCACTTTTCTCCTTGGAGCATACTGTTTTGATATTTTCCAGCTGCTGTAGTTATCGTTTGGGGAAAACACACATCGTTTTGAATTTCTCTTGTTGTTATCTTCAGAAAACACTACTCATACGTATTTTGACAAAGTTGACGTCGAACCCTATCGATGCTCTAGTACATCGGTGAGTCTTTTCGATTATGAATTTTACATCATTTTAACTCCGTTGAATTTAATAAAGTACAATTTATATATATAAAAATAGTTACAAATTGTGTCTGTTAAAGTTGTGTTTAATATTTGTTTTCGATTTGGCAAATTTTGCTTTATCCCAAAAGTTTTAGTATGATTAATAAAAGAAATTCATCTTATTTAATTAATACAATTGTTCTATATAGTCATATCTCTACTTTGAATAAATAGATAAGATTGTATACTATTTATTAAAAATTAAATTCTGTTGAAAATAAAAGTAAAAATATTTTTCAATTAAATTCAAAATTTAGTTTTATATTTTTAAATAAACTATATGCTTCAGTTTTATAACCAAGGGTTTATTTGTTTGATAAGGTTAATTCTATTTTAATCATAATACACTTATTTATGTTTAATTTACACTATTCTAACTATTATATTTAATACTCTTATAAATACTCTAATTTTAAATATATAACATATTATTAATTATTTGTGTTTTAAAGTTCTATTGATAATCATATAATTTGATATATAGGTATATTATTATATATATATATATATATTATTATTATTATATTATTATATATTACAAATAGTTTAAATGATTTAGTTGTTATTGGTTCACCTTTATTGGTGTTGACAAAAGAAGATGTGAAATCTGTTAAGCTGTTTGAATTCATGGTGGCCATAAAGATTGTTATGTCTAGTGAAAGATTCAATTGAAGTAAGGGGTCAGAGGAGGTTCGACTTTATGAGTATAAAATAACGTGGGATGAATAAGAAATGCCGAAATTTCCAGAGATTCATCGGGGCTTACTACGTACGGTCTAGCCCTATTGAGTAATAATAATTAATTAATAATATATGAATGGTAGTTGTGAGGACTAAATATGATTTAGCAACCTATAAATTATCTATTTATTCAAGATTGCATGATGTACGATTTTATGAAATCTTATGCTAATTGTTATTGTATGAGTGATATGTACTTGAGTGTTTTTTGTTACTTGATTGAATTTGTGATATTATTTGAATGTGCCACCTATTGGATTCCTTATTATGTGATTGATGAACTGGATTGTGTATTGTGAATAGTGTAAACCAAATATTGGGAGTTTATTGTGATTGTCTGATATATATATATATATATATATATATATATATATATATATATTTATATATATATATATATATATATATATATTATATATGTTTGGAAGTTTGTATATTTGTTAAGAATTTCATTGTTTTAAAAATAAGAAAATTTATTTTTTATTAATTTGGGGTTTAAGGTGTCACATTAGTGGTATGAAAGCAGGTCTATCCAATCAGACCATGGGTTATATGTTCATTGTGCTTACATACTTACTTCGTTAATTGATGATTTGTTTTTTACTATTACTATGCAATGACTTTGTTCTAAGAGAGCTATTTGTTGTGCAAACGTATTTTGGGTATTTCATGTGGGTTATTTTTGTCTCTATGCTTGCATTCTGTTTAAGGGTAGGTTACCAATTTTAGATTGGTTGAGATCATTGTTTGATGGAACAATGATGTTGCGGCAAGAAATGTCGAAGCCATTGGTAGTCAAGTTTTACTTGCTTTAATTTTTGTAAGAGTAGCTATGTTTTAGTATGCCTAACACTATCTATACTTTCCTCATGTTTATGAACTTGTAAGAGTATTAACTGTTATGATGGAGATGTTCATTGTTTTTATGTCTTGCTTTGTTGACTTTAGGTTAAAATTCTTAGGAAGATATTAAAGTTAAGTGTTTTCTTAAATAAATATGTTGGGTTAGTTTGATAAGTAGTCGAAATAAGAACTACGAGGCTTAGATGATCCTAGTAAAAAAATATACAGTGAATAGTTGAGTGACTTAATGGATCGTGCATAAGGTTCTTCTTAGTTTGTTTTGACTCAAGAAGTTTAGGAATAGTTAAGTTGTGATCTCAAAAGTATTTGGTAGTCGATATTGAATGGGAAATAAATACTTGCAAGGATATTTGAGTATTGCAAGGGAGTTAAGATTGATATGTGGTTGATAGATATATTATAGGAATGATTCTTTTTGGAGTTTATTTATAGAAATGAGATTTTAATAGGGTCATAAAAGTAAGATTGTCATGATATTTTTATATTTCATGAGTGTTATGTGTATTTACCTATGCGTGACCTTATCACTTGAAAGATAGACTTGTCCCATTTTAGTATTGTTGATCTTGGTGAAGCTTGTGATGTTTTCAAGTTTAAGGTATGTAATTATTTAATATATTAGATAAATAGATACCCTTAAATTAAGATTAGTGGAAGGAACATGAACTAATAATTTTTACCTTAAAGATTTATGAGTATGGTTCTTGTTGAGTCCAACGAAAACCATAGTAATGATAATAGTCTGAACTAGTGAAGTTGAGATTATTTTATTATAGGTATATGAAATCGTGTGAGCCATACTTGCGAGTTAGAAAAAACAAATAAAGAAAAAAAGGGGAAGGGTATAATGTTGATTCTTAAGAGCTCAAACTAATATCAATTATATTGGTAAGAAAATTTTCTTTATTTGAAGAAAGTATCAACTTGATTCTTAGCTTGTAAAAGAGTGGTACTTAAGAATATTATATTGAGTGTTGTTGATCGAGTGGAAAAAAAAATTAATTTAATATTAGTGATCATTCTATTTCAGATAGACTCGTGTTTTATTTTTCTGATTTGTGACTTGATTTTTCTAGAAACTATAAAGGTATTTGGTTATATTGAATAGGACACCAAAGCTTAAGTTAGGATTTTTGGAATCTCAAATTGTTAAGGGAGCTAAGTAAGAATATTAAATAATTATGATGTCGGAGTGAAAATAAACTCCGAAGACGAAATTTATTTAATGGATGAATATTTTTTTTATATACTTTTATACTTGTGTTAATCATATTATATATTTATTTATTTAATAATTGTTCTATATATTGGTTTATTTAAATTAATGTGCTAATAGTGCAACTTAGCCATGCTCAGGTTTTTGAGATAAAGTTAAATTTTAATAATGTTCCTATCTTTATAATTGTGTGGGAAAAAAAAGTAGAGAGAGAATGAGCTGATGTTTATTTTGGAATATAGTTACTTTAAGAATATTTTTCATTTTATTTAATTGCATATAGTAAATTAATATTCTATAAATTTATATGTTCTCCCTTATTATCTGAATTATATAGTAGTTGTGTTATTTTCTCCATGATTGAAACTATTAAATGTGACATGCACACTTCGCTGTTTCATTTTACCATGTCAATTTATCATGTAAAGCAATTTTTTCATATTATATTTAAATGAATATATGAAATTATGAATTACTGAACTGTTTACAATTTATGTGATAAAATACTTTTACTTTTTCTAATCATTATTTGACTCATAACAGTTTTATAATTTCAAGACAGATGATTATTATATAAATGTTTATGTGTTTCTGCATATCACCTTATCATTAGGAAGTAACATTGATTCCATTTTAGTTTTATTGCTTTAATTTCATTGTTTTGTGATAAATTTTAAGGTAAATAGCCGTGAGACCTTAAAAGTTAACCTTGATTAGTTGACTTCATTCATATTTTAGTGACCATAGCAAACTTGGTTAGTAGGTAATGTACAGTTTTAAGAATATAGTCATCGAACTTAGAAAGATATGATCAATACATGTAAATGGAGTTTGAGATAAATGGTACTTGTAGTTGTTGTGTGAAAAGCCTAGAGCATTGTCCATATGAAGTTGATGTATGGGAGGTTTAGATTCGTTAAGAGTTGGACTAACCTGTGATTTGACCATGTAGGAGTATAGTAATGCGAGTGTATGTAATCGTGTATGGTATAGGTTGTTAAAAGTAGATGATGTAGTTGAAGAATATGAGTTTATGTGCTATAATTGGAGAGAGCATATGAGTGGCGAATTCTTGCTTACTAGAGATAAATATGATGTTCATATTTTAAAGTAATCCTACAATATTATATTTTAGCATTATCAATAAGTAGTGTATCATTATATTTTAAAGTGTGTAGTGAGTTAGCCTTTCAAATACTAGTTAGTTTAAGATATTAACTTTGATAAAAATTATAAAGGTCTTGATAACAATAATGATGATGATGTAGTGTCATAAACAGCAGTATAATAGCCTAATAATATTTATTAATAGCATAAGTTATAAATTGTATCAGTCATAAACTGAATTAATGGACCTAAATTAAATTCTCCGTATAAACTGAATAATAACCTAATAATAGCCTAAATAATAACCTAACCCTTATTTTATCATCTTCCTATGCTAGCAGGTAGCCACACATACACGGTATCTTCAAATTTTAATGTCCATGCGTTCTCACCATGAAAGCTATTATTCAATTTGGCTTGTACACACCATAACCAAGTTATTTTATATTTGTTAGTGTCATTTTCTAATACATACTGAAAATGACAATTATAGTCGAGAGTTGTACTCTTCTTTTTGTGACCTTTCCTGGCCTCTTATTAGTGGAACCAAAATTGAGTGACTCTATCTCCTTTTCCTTTTTGAGTTCTTTCTCAAAAAGCCACCATGGAGCACAAAATATTGGCTACTCACACATAATCAACCGCGGGATACGATTATGGCTTCAACTCAACAAATCACGGTGCCGTTTTTCTGAAAACGGCCACTTTTCTTCCTTGGAGCATATTGTTTTTGATATTTTCCAGCCACCGTAGTTATCGTTTGAGGAAAACACACATTGTTTTGAATTCCTCTTGTTGTTATCTGCGAAAAACAGTACTCATACGCGTATTTTGACAAAGTTGACGTCGAGCCCTATCAATACTCCAGCACATCGGTGAGTCTTTTCGATTATTAATTTTACCTATTTTAACTTTGTTGGATTTAATAAATTATAGAAAGAGGGAGAATCTCTTCGTGACACTTATTGGAGGTTCAAGAGTTTACTAGCAGGATGTCTCAATCATGCTAATGACGACACTTCTCAAATGCAAATATTATGTAATGGTTTAAGGCCTAGGACTAGAATTATGTTGGATGCTACAACATGGGGTTCTTTGAATTACAACACTACATCAGTAGCACGTAAAATTATTGAGATCATGGCGTCAAATGAACAAATGATGATGTATGACATAGGTGGTGGGTCAACAAGTGGTATATTGGAATTGAATGTTATGGATGTTGGTTTGGCTCCAAGCAGGTTGCTATCAAAGCAGATAGAAGATGTTATCGCCACTGAGATAAAAAAAAAGGTGATGACAGCCCTAAATATACAACCCCAAGTGGACCTTGTCAAATTATTCAAACATACTGGTTGTAACTTTTGTGGGGGAGCACATAAAATTGGAGCTTGTGAAGCACTAGATGAAAATGATATAGAAGAACTAGAATATGTGAATTTTGTGGGTAATAACAAGAAGCAGAACAATCCCTCCCTACTTTAGTACGTACAATCCAGGTTGGAGAAATCATCCAAATATTTCTTGGAGATATCAGCAGGGTGGATCTCATGGCTAACAAGGAGCTCAAGCGAATCAAGTTCCACCTCGAAAAGTTGCTTGGGAGAGTGCTATGGAGAAATTAGTAACAAACACAAGTTTTTTCATTGAAGAGTCAAGAGCCATCCAAAAATATCACTCGGCATAAATAAAGAATCTGGAGACTCAACTAGGTCAACTTGCTCAACAACTGGCACAAAGAACACCTGCAAATTTGCCTAGTGACACAGTTCTGAATCCATGAAATAATGTTAATGTAGTGACAACAAGGAGTGGCAAGGTAAGTGAACAAGTACCACCTAAAGTCAAACAGAGTGGAAGTACTCTGACTTCAACCCACTTGGAGGAAATGGTCACACCGACATCAGTTGAGGATCAAATTGCTCTAGAAAAGGAGGAAGAACCTATGGTACAGAAAAAAGAAACACTGTCAAAACCAAAAATTCGACTTCCATTCCCTCAAAGATTAAGAAAGGAAGAAACTGAAAAATAATTCGGTAAATTTCTTGATGTTGTTAAAAAATTGCAAATCAACATTCCTTTTGCATAAGCATTAGAACAGATGTCGACATAAGCCAAATTCATGAAGGAGATTCTTTCAAAGAAAAGAAAAATTGGCGGTGAAACAGTGATGCTTACCGAAGAGTGTAGTGTTATCCTACAGAGAAAGCTGCGACCGAAGCTCAAGGATCCTGGAAGCTTCCCTATCCCTTGTGCTATTGGAAATAGAACTTTTGGGAAGGTCCTGTGTGATCTTGGGGATAGTGTAATTCTTATGCCTCTCTCCTTACACAAAAAGCTAGGCATTGGAAGAGTCAAACACACACAACTAATGTTATAGTTTACAAATCGCTCAATGAAACACCCATATGGAGTGGTAGAAGATGTGTTAGTCAAGGTGGATAAGTTCATTTTCCCAGTGGATTTCGTGGTACTAGACATGGATGAGGACAATGACATTCCTTTGATTTTGGGGAGGTCGTTCTTAGCAACACCTTTACTTTAAAGGTAAATGAAGAAACTGTCAATTTTAATATTCTAAAATCCATAGAACATTCAAAAGAAAGATAAGGGTGCAATCGAATCAAGATCTTAGATGTGATAGTCGATGAAGAAATTGAGCATCAAGCACCCATTTTGCCACTAGAAAGAGTGTTATGCCTAACCCAAGATGTTGTTAAAGAAAGTGAAGATCCAAAGGTGAAAGATGTTTCAACCATGTTAGAAGCATCACCATCTTACTCCCCCCGGTTCCCTTTTAGATGGGAGGAGTTGAAAGGGGATGAAGACGAGTCCTTATAGAAAAACAAAGAGACATCACAGATTGAACTCAAGCAGTTGCCTCCTCATTTAAAATACATATTCTTGGGTGAAAAATATAAGAATCCAGTAATCATTAGTGCAAGCTTGAGTGATTTACAAGAAGAGAAGTTGTTGAAAATTCTGTGGAAGCATAAGGGGGCCATCGGTTGGTCCATTGAGGACTTGAAGGGAATAAGTCCGACTTTTTGCATGCATAAAATCCTAATGGAGGAAAATCACAAACTAGTTGTACAACCCCACGAAAGATTGAATCCGGTAATGAAAGAAGTGATTAGGAAAAAAGTGGTAAAGATCCTAGAAGCTGATCTCATTTACCCCTCTTAGATAGCTCTGGGGTGAGTCTCGTCCAAGTTGTACCAAAAAAAGGGGGAACAACCATCATCAAAAACGAAAAGAATGAGCTAATTCCTACACGAACGATTACAAGGTGGAGAGTTTGTATTGATTATAGAAGATTGAACAGTGCTACGTGGAAGGATCATTTCCCGCTCCCTTTCATTGATCAGATGCTTGAGCGACTGGCTGGACATGAATATTACTGCTTTCTTGATGGCTACTCGTCATATAATTAGATAGCTATAGCACCCGAGCATCAAGAGAAAATTGCATTTATATGTTCGTTTGGGGTGTTTGCTTATCGATGGATGATGTTTGGGCTGTGTAATGCTCCTACCACTTTTAAGAGGTGCATGATGTCCATATTCTCTAATATGATTGAGAAACATATCGAAGTATTTATGGATGACTTTTCTGTCTTTGGTTCATCTTTTGGTAATTGTCTGATTAATCTATTTCTTGTATTAGAAAGGTGTGAAAAATCTAACTTGGTCCTAAATTGGGGAAAATGTCATTTTATGGTATGAGAGGGAATTGTGTTAGCCCACTGAATCTCCCACAAGGGGATTGAGGTTGACAAGGCCAAAGTTGAAGTTATTTAAAAACTTCTCCCTCCTAACAATGAAAAAGGAATTAGAAGCTTTTTAGGCCATACTGAATTTTATAGGAGATTTATAAAAGACTTTTCAAAAATTGCAAAACCGCTTAAAAACCTACTTGTCAATCATGTGTGATGCTAGTGATAATGCTATCGGGACAGTCCTGGGACAAAGAAAGGATAAGTTGTTGCATGTAATCTACTACGCTAGCCATGTTTTGAATCAGACGCAACACAATTATGCCAAAACTGAAAAAGAATTATTAGCTGTAGTTTACGCTTTTGATAAATTTCGATCTTATTTATTAGGATCGAAAGTTATTGTTTACACTGATCATGCTGCCTTGAGGTATTTGTTTGCTAAGCAGGATTGGAAGCCAAGGCTACTCAAGTGGATTCTATTACTACAAGATTTCAACATTGAGATCTGAGATAAGAAGGGATTAGAGAACACTGTAGCCGACCACCTATCTCGATTGGAGAAAGTGGAGGAGGATGATAACACTAGACCAATACAACACCAGTTCGTTGATGAGTACATCTTCGCAATTACCAAGGCACCTTGGTTCGCTGACTTTGCTAATTTAAAAGTAGGTGAGGCAATTCCATCTGATTTCACATACCAGCAACGAAAGAAGTTTATCCATGATGTCAAATTCTATGTATGGGATGTACCCTTTATGTACAAAAGAGGAGTGGATGGGTTGTTGCGAAGGTGTGTGCCTGAGGAGTAGCAAGTAAAAGTCTTGTGGCACTGACACGACTCTGATTATGGGGGTCATTTCAGTTGGGATCGAACTGCAGCAAAAGTTCTCCAATCGGGATTATTCTGACCTTCTTGGTTTAAAGATGAATTCAACTATATGAAGAAGTGTAATCAATGCCAGCACACCAGTAATATTTCAAAACGGGATGAGATGCCTCAAAATCATGTATTAGAAGTAGAAGTGTTCAATGTGTGGGGTATTGACTTCATGGGTCCATTCCTATCCTTATTTGTAAAAGTCTATATTTTGGTGGCGGTGGATTATGTCCCAAAGTGGGTTGAAGCATTTGCTACACCAACCAATGATTCACAACAGGCCATCACATTTCTTAAGAAAAACATATTCTCGCATTTTAGCGTGCCTCGAGCTTTGAATAGTGACGAGGGCACTCACTTTCTAAACCGAAAACTGGAATACCTTCTAAGGAAATATAATGTGCGTCACAGGGTGGCAACCCCTTATCACCCACAAACTAGTGGGCAAGTTGAAGTATCCAACACGCAGCTCAAGCAAATCCTTGAAAAGACTGAATGCTTCAAGAGTTGAAAAGACAGTGAATGCTTCAACAACGAATCCAATTGGAGTATTTTATCCATATTTAGAGTTGTAGATATCTAATTGGAGTCAAACCAAGTTCAAATGAAAGCAAAGATCCATAGCCACAAGAATAATAAAGAGAATTCAATAATAATTCAATAAAGGAATTCAAGAAACTAGGATCATATTAGACACCAAAGTTGGATTCGAAGTGAAACTTATCCCTGACTTTTTTCTTAATATAAAGGATCAATTTTATTACTGTTGTTAATTTTCAATATTATTTAAATCAATTTGGGAACTTTTTGTTCAATTTTAGTAATTAAATATAATTCGATAGTAAAACGCAATCCTTTAGTTCGACACCGGTACTACCGTTTTATTATTACTTGCAACAATTCAGTACACTTGCTGTAACGGTGTCATTAACTAAACAAGAACATTTTCTATTTTCTGTTTTCAGAACCAAGAACGTTCTCTATTTTCAGTTTTTCACAACCAAGATCAATCTTGAGTTATTTTTTTAAGTTTTTAGCTGAAAAATTTTAAATAGATGAATTTACAATTCAAACTCCCCTTCCTTGTAAGTTGACATTGCTACTTCAATTAGTATCAGAGTGCGACCTCTAAAGTTGAACACCTAACAAGTGTTAGAGGAAAAGATTCAGGAAGAAAAAGTAATGTCAGAAGCCAAGGCAAGTTGCAATCGATGAGCAAAACAATGGACATAGTATGCATAAGCACAATCCTTCATAAATAGTGTTTGTAAACCGTTATATTCTCCTTTCATATTATTAGCACCATCATACCATTGACCAGGAATGTTAGAAACATCAAGATTATGTCGAGCACTATTATTAGCACCATCTTGTATTAAACTAAGTTTATCAACAAACCTTAAAACAAGAGACATTTATTTCTTTTTTGATTCATCATGAGCTTCATCTACAACGATGCAAAATTTGGAATCACCGAGTTCTTCACAAATATGTTTTCTCACCCTACTAGAATATGGAAGAGATCTTTTTGAGTTTGATGTGAAGTATACTTGGAATTATATGGAGCATTTTCCAACACAACTTTTGCAACCTTATCATTGTAAGATGCCAAGAGTTTTATCAATTGAAGAAAATTGCATTGATTTCTTGACCCGCTAGTTTCATCATGCCCCCTAAAAGCACAAGCTTGAAGTGTTAACCTACATATATTGTCAATTGATATCTTGAGACGTATTCGATTCATAAAAAAATATTTTGAGTTTTGCGCTTGAATAACATTTCTAATATGTTAATCTTGATTCAACAAGTCTAGACAAGCTTTCATTGCATTGTGGTGTGGTGAGCAAGGGTCCATCTCTATGTGTTTGAGAAAGGCACAATGTTTTCCATTTTAAATTTGCTTCCAAGCTCTAAAACTCGTACCAATGAAGAAATCTGTTTAGGAACCTCCACATGGTCTTTTGCTAAATAGATAGCATGATAAGCAATATGCAACATCTTTAGAAGGTGAATATTCTAGTCATGAAGAAAATATACTAAACCAAGGGCATTGAAACTATCTTGGATGAACCTCGTTTTCGAACAAAGGATATTGTTCTAAATGCATTTGATAAGGACCACATTTTAGATAAGTTCTTCGTATTGCATCCAATTGATTCGGTGAATATTGCCAAATTTGAGGGCGTTTTCCGGGATCACGTTATAAACAATTCTCAAAGCCATCTTCCAAAACTCTAGAAACCTTGGAAAGATGATTCTCATTTTCTTCAATTCTTGAATTGTCATAGATAATTTAAGATGCATAAGTTATAATTTTTGCATCTCTTTCACTCTCACAAATTTTACTCTTGAAAAAAGAATCAATTCTTTTATTCTTCTTGTTTCTCGCAAAATTATCTAATACAAATAAAAAATTTAAATAAATAAAAATAATATGCACAAATCATAGATTCAGAATGGTGCAAAAAACATAATCAGATTCAAACTATATTTAATATCAATTGAAACAAGTTATCAAACTCAAAAGGACTATCAAAATCATGAGATGAGTGACTCATATCATTGTTGGGCAGTAGGCATTAGAGAGAGCACAGACGAGTGAGGACTGAGGAAAGCAGAGACGGTGTGACGAGGAGGGAGGCGGCCGAAGAGGGAGACGGTGTGATAAGGATGAGTGAGGACTGAGGAGAGCAAAAAACTAGTCAGCCAGATACGACAAAGACTAAGACACGAAATGTCATGTGATTTGCAAAGATACAAACACAAAGATGATGGCGCGAATGAGAAAATGAGAAAATGAGAACGACGACAATAAAAACATAGACGAAAGCATGCAACGGTTGGTCAACGACGATTTTGAAACTAGACAGGGAAAGCCGAAAACTGGAAATGTCAAGAGAGTGAGAGATATTGGAGAAGATACATATTTTATAGTTTTAGGTATGTTATTTTCTAATTTAAATAAAGGTATTTTAGTTATTTTACCTATGATTTTTTTTTTTGTGTGGTCGTGACCCCCGTTGTCATAACTAAGCTTTGTCCTCTGTGTGGGGGTGTTGTCACTTGGAAATCATTCAAGAAGTTTTCTATATTGAATTTGTAAATAGATTCATAGTTATCCTAATTGATATTGATGTCGCTTAGTCACATAAGTAGATTTGTATAGATCTATTATGGAGAACAAATTATTGTTATAAACTTGGTAAATATGACATTAAATGACTTAGAGATGCCTAAGTCAATTATTTTGGAAGAAAATTGTGACTTTATCATTTTATTTATAAAATAGCAACTTCATGAAAAAGAAAAAGTTGTATCCTCTGATTGGGATGTCATATCAAAAGTGATCTTAGTAAACTCTATGAAAAAGCTACAGAAATAAATAAATATGAGAATGTAAAGGGAAACGAGACTTCATTCAATTGAAACAAATAAGTGATGGAAACTCAACATTTGTGATTAGAAATCCCAGGAATAATGTTCATACGGGTAAGAACCTGTCACTTGTTAGTTATGCTAGCACAAAAAATTAATTAATTTTTGTTTTTGGTTTTTTCCTATGTTGTACTTGAGTAAGTGGTAGACACTACATTATTAAGTGGGTAAGCTCTAAAGCTTTTAGTGGTGATTTTCATCATACACTTGATGAAATCACCTACGTGAGTGTCAAGTAAGACTGCTTGTATGTAATCTTGGCAAAATCTCTTGAGCACTCGTCAAAAAACCAGGCATGGGCATGACTAATTAGTTCAACACAACGCCAACAACAAAAGATGTGGGTGTGTCAACACCTAATTTGTACGTCTTTTCTTAATATTCACAAAAAAAAAAATTAATAAGAAGAGTATTTTGAACTTTTTACCCTAACTTTCTTTTTGTAATTTTAATATATAATTTTTATTTAATTTTTTCGTAGGATATTCGTTTGTTAATGAAAAGAGATATATGTTAGGCTTTTTATTTACAACTTTTTTGGTCTAATAATAACATGGTAATCAACAAATTAATTCAAAACTCTTTATTTTCATTTAATAAAATATTAATGATTTCTATTTAATATGATTTTTTGGAATTTGAGAAATTTTTTTAAAAGAAAAATAAAACTCGAGAATTCAACTTACTTTGTCATAATGGTAGATATTTATTTCTAAAAATTACTTAACCCTAGTTCATTACATAAATAAGAGTCTTATGAGACCAGTTTTAGGTGTTTGAATCTGCCTACCAAAAAACGTTCTTTGTTGTGCCATTCTTATGCAACTTCTCCATAATCATCAATTTAAAAAAAAAAAGAAAAAAATCAGAGACAAAGATAAAAAGAGAGATAAAATAATCTTGCAAAATTCAATATGTAAAATTCAATTCTATAAAAAAAACTAGTATAATAATTATGTTTTGTTTATTATCTTTGTTGTTTTTCATGTATCATTTTTTATGAACAAATGTCTTAGTTTTTATTTATTGTTTTTATGTTAACCTTGTTCATATAGCAAAGCTATTTACAAAAACTTTTTATAATACTATCATGTTTATCGTTTTGTATATATGACATTATAATTTTAGAAAAAAAATCATTTTCATATTCTAATATATAAAAATAAAATAAAAATGAATTGAGAAACTGTGTTCGTCAACAAACCTCATTAAAAAATATGTTTCTCTTATTCAAACTCTATTTGAATTCTATCGTTTATGGTTCTATTTATTCAAGTAAATTTTAAAAATACTTAGAAAGTTAAGATAAATAAAATGATAAAAATGAAAACAATATATTGTTGTATTTTTTTCGGTATCAAACTTGCCCATTAAATAAATATTTTTATTTTTTGGTTATTTTTTTTTGGTAATATAAATAATTAATAAATAAATAATTTGTATTCAATTAATTATAAGGTAGCCGTTTTAACGGTGTAGGATGGTAATACTTTTTAATGTTGTATTGACTCATAAATCCAAATTTTCAATTGAAGATTTTCATTTTATATTTTATTAATTTTTCTTTTATTAAAATAAAATTGATGGCAATATTTTTCATAAATAAATATGATTTGACAACTAATGACTCTATAAGACAAATGAGTGTGCTATGTAACGGATAGACTTTTAACATAAGAAAAAAAACAAAACGTGTTTTCACCACCTCAACCAACTCATAATGTATTGTACGTCTTATCAGTCTAGGTTTAATTCATAGTTTAAAAGTCACTAGATTAGTTGACATCCAACCTATTAATCCAATAAATTAATGTACCTCAGTATTTTTTGTGGGAGTTGAAATTAGTTTTTTATTTCAAAAGTTATTATTTATATTTGTTTTGGAATTATCTTACTTTGTCCAAGCGGTACATATATCAAGCAAATCTGTTTACATTTTGCCTTCGCTTGTTGACTACTTTCCTATTCTTGTCATGGTAATACTTAATGACTCCATCCTATTAACTAAGTATCAAATATTCAAGTGAGTAAGCTCATGTTATAATTAAATTAAATGGTAGAGATCAAAAGTCAAAATAAGTGAATGGTTGAGATCAAAAATCAAAGTAAGTGAGAGACGTGGCTTATCATCTTGATAGTTGGAACTATTCCAATTTCCCACACCCAAATTGTTTTCTTCAATTTTTTTTCCGGATTATTTATTATAATATTCTACTCTTTTTAAAAGTAATCAAAATATCTTATTATGAAAAAAGAAGAAAAAAATATTAAATGTTTTACTTTTTCACCTTTTAAAATGTCTTATATTCAAGAAGAAATGCTTTTTTACTGCAGTAGGAGGTCACATATCAAGTCTTTTCGAAGATGCGATCATGTACAAGTTTTAAAATATTTAAAAGAATAAATATTATTAATAAAATAATAAAATACATTAAATTGAAGAAGAAGAAGAAGAAGAATGCGGTTGAGTAAATATGCCCAAATAAATAAATTTTTATATTATTTTAACAATTACTCCTATTATAGATAAATTTATATTATTATAATAATTCTATCCTATTTTACAGATAAATTAGTCACTTAATTTATTTATAATAATAATAAAAATAATAATAATTAAAATAGTAAATTATATTAATAACATGAAACAAAATACATTAAATTGAAGAAAAAAATACATCAAACTGAAAGAAAAAAAAATACATCAAATTTGAATTAATGATGTACACCTAAATGACCTCGAGTTCCACATTTAAAATGTTTTAAAGTAGCTTTAAATTAATGATAATCACCAAAATGACCTCCAATTTCACATCTAAGATGTTTGTCGAACTAGCTCTTTGAATAGTTTGCACTCTTATGTGGATCATTAATTTAAATTATGTTTTAATTATAATATTTTTATTTATTAGATCTGGAGAAAAATTAAAAATTGGAGGAAAAGTTGTTAGTGGCTAATTTAACTGCAACATATGATAGTTGTTATAAATGTAGTACTCCAATTTTTGTCCGGTCTGTTTAAATATATTTAAAATAATATTATTTTTATGTTTATTATTTTATTTAATATTTAATGAAATCTTAATATATATATATATATATATAATATATAATATATATATATTATATAATATCTATATATTATATGTATATAGCTAAATGTAAATGTCTCATCAAATTACAATTTTAAAAATTAAGACAACTCGATCAATATCCAATTTTAAACATCAAGCGAACTTTTTGCTTATGCTCTATCTCCCTTGGTTTTACTCTAGCCTGCCTTTTGTCTTCAGTTGCCTTGCTTCTGCTCTAGCCTTGCTTTTGTTTTCTGTTTTTTTAAAGAGCCTTTGTCTTTGCTTCTTCTTCTTTCTGGTATTTGTTATATCTATTTTTGTACTTGTTGTACTAATTAGAAAAAAAATATAATTATATAAGTTAGAGTGTTGTAACTAATTGGAAAAAATGAAAATTTTATAACTAAAATACAAAATATAGTCAAAAAAGGTATGTAAGGAATTAATTAATGAAAAAAGAAATTCCCTTTGCCCTTAGATATTGTCCACATAATACAGAGCAAAAAGACAAAATTCTGAGTTTGAAACAAAAACTAAAAGACAAATGATGTTGAATCCAAGTACAAAACTAAGACCCAAAGCTGCAAATAAAAAATATTTAGCCCAACAAATCAGTTATGTCCAGCAAATGAACATAATCAAGCTATGTCCAGCAGATGAACATAATCAGATAAAATCAAATAGACTAAAACTTTGAATGGATCAAACGTTCAAAAGGACTCCGATTATGAGCAAAGAAGTGAAGCATCAAACAGGGAACTAATTTGAAAGCTCAGAGAGAGGCACAAACAAAGAAAACAATTGAACAATTAAAGAAAACTCTATAGATAGAGTTTTGTTTTTTAGAAAGGGGAAGATCCATTGTTTAGATCATTAAAAAAGATTTATTTTTCTTTCTAAAAAATAGTGAGTGTTCTGAAACATGAGATGAGTGTTATAAGAATACACTAATTCAAAACAAGAGCAAATATTCATCAGAGCAAAAATCACAGCAGCGAAACAAATATCCAACTTGTATTGTGACAATTTGGTGATATTAAACTTTGTTAACCGAATTCAAAATGAACAACAAAGTCACTTATCACAAACATTTTTTTGTACTAATATTTTTTTTTTCTTAATCAAACCATCAACATTTTCTTAAAATGTTTTATCGTAACAAAACTCATTTCTTCAAAAGCAACCAACACATCCACATTTGCTACCCAAGAAATACGTAGCTTTGATTTCTCCATCGGACCGGGAGATATGTAGGAGCAAGTTCACACTCTTGTCTAGCGCATTAATAATTTTTTTTTCCCTCTATTTCTTAAGCACACATTTATTTCAAAATTATATTGAAAAACAATTGATATTCATAATTTAATAGTAATGAAGAATGAATATATTTAAGTTAATATTAATTTTGCACAGTTAATTATAAGTAACTGTATTTTTAATGAGTGTTGTATGGTGTTAATACCTTCCCTGAGCATAATCGACTGACGAACTCAAAATTTGGTTCAAAGATTTTTTCTTTCTATTTTCAAAAGTTCCCAATATTTTCCTTATTTAAAATAGAGTTTTTGGTGGCGACTCCGTTCAATTCAAAAAATACTCGAAATTTATCTACAAAATAGGACGGATCTTGTTAAATAGTTAACACGTTATTTATTTTGACAATATCTGTTCAACTGTATTTTTTTCTTCAATATAATGTATTTTATTTATAATAGTGTTTTTTAATATTTTAATTATTTTTAATTCTATTAAATAATAAATTATTCAATTGTTAAAATGAAAAGAAAAATTCAAAACATGTATAGGAATGCGATCACCTACTGCCAATTTTTTTTTCAATTGATCGTACGACGGAGATACGATCTCCCAAAAGATTAAAATAAAAGATATTTTGATATTCGTTTCTTATAATAAAGCATTTTGGTTACTTTTTAAAAACAAAAATATTATTATAATAAATAAACCCCTTCTTTTCCCCACTGTGTATTAGTCTCCTTCTTTTTCCTCTCAAATTTCAAGCCTACCCACGGCATCTTCTTTCATTCTCAACTCTGTAATAATTTCTTTGCCATAAAGATTTTCCTTTTCCACCGTCATAAAACTACCTCACTTTCTGGAATTGAAAATAGGTTGTGTGTAGCTGCAACTAAATTATTGTGATTTCCATAACAGTGTGTTTGGATGGAGTAATCAGAAATTTTTAGAAAAATTTAAATTTTAAATAATTTGAATGTTTCAATTGAATCCTTATTATTCTTTTATTTTAAAATTTTTACAAACTTATTATTAAGATAATTTACTTGAAGATTTGAAATTAGAGTCAACGGAATGTTTGACTCATTGTTTGATATATATCAAAATAGCATATCTTCAAAGGAACTATGGGAGAAATTAGAGTCAAGATACATGCAAGAAGACACTACAAGTAAGAAGTTTCTTGTTTCTCGATTTAATAATTATAAAATGGTTGATAATAAATCAGTAATGGAACAAATGCATGAGATTAAACGTATTCTTAATAACTACAAACAACATCAGATGCACATGGATGAAACTACTATTGTATATTACATAATAGACAAACTTCCACCTTCGTGGAAAGATTTCAAAAAATCTATGAAATATAAGAAAGAGGACATATCTCTTGAGCAATTGGTAATTACCTTCGTTTAGAAGAAGAGTACAGTAAACAAGATGATACTAAAAACCAATTTTCTCATGAAAATGTCCATGTAATGGAGGAAGGAAATTCAAGCAAATCTTTTAAGAAAATAAATTGAGATTTTGATAAATCTCATGAAAAACATAATGGTAATGATGAACAATGAAAGAAAAGAAAAGGAGTTTGTTATCATTGTGGAAAATCAGGACACTTTAAAAATAAGTGCAGGTTCTTGAAAAGGAAGAACAAAGAGAAGAATTAAAGTGCAACAAATGATAATCTTGTTGTTGTCATTTATGAACTTAACATGATTGAAGATATTGAATCTTAGTGGATAGACTTTGGTGCTACCGGCCATGTGTGCAAAAACAAAGAACTATTTAAGACCATTGATGAAGAAGATGAAAGTATTTTGCACATGGGAAATGCATCAACTGTCCAAGTCAAAGGAAAAGGAATTGTGGAGATTGAATTCACTTCTGGAAAAACACTTACTCTTAAAGATTTATTTTATGTTCCTGAACTTAGGAAGAACTTGATTTTTGTACCTTTACTTAATAAGTTTGGTTTCAAATGTGTATTCGAGGGAGATAAATTTATTCTCTCTAAAGGTGATATGTTTTTAGGGAATGATTACCTTTGTGAGAATATGTTCAAATGTAATGTTGTTAGTAACTATAATAATAATATGATTTATGCTTATATTGTTGAGTCTTGTGATTTATTGTTGAGTCTTGTGATTTATGACATATGCGACTAGGACATATTAACTTTAGAAAATTGAATGATATGTTTTGAAATTGTCAAAAACGCATACCACATGATCTGTTCTGTTTTGAAATTGTTAGTTGATATTGGTTTCTTTTTGAAACTTGTTGATATGTTTTGAAAAGCTTATTATTTTTGTTACTGCATTTATATAGGTGGTATAATATGGATAGGAAATGGATTGTCAGCCAATCGATGTCAAAAGAATGTTGTTTGGAAAAACGTGTTAGAGAAGATGAATTAGAAGGACATCTAGTATGTAATGGAATTGATCAAAGCTACACATGTTGGATAAGACATGGTGAGAAAAAAAAGGAAACATTAATTTTGAGAATAGTTCGACATATGCTTCAACTGACTTCGATACAGATACATATGAGCCGGACCGAGTTGATGAGATTGCAAAAGCAGTTGAAGAAGATCTTCGAGATTGTCCTAAAATGTTTGAAAGTTTGTTGAGTGATGCAGAGAAAGAATTATATAATGGTTGTACTAAATTCACAAGACTGTCAGCGATATTAAAGTTGTACAACTTAAAAGCGAGTAATGGATGGTCTGATAAAAGCTTTACAGAATTATTAACACTCATAAAAGATATGTTGCCAGATGATAATGAACTTCCCAGCGAACCTACGAGGCTAAACGGATTTTGTGTTCTATTGGAATGAGTTACGAAAGGATTCATGCGTGTCCTAACGATTGCATTTTATTTCGAAACGAATATGAACTACTTAAGGCGTGTCCGAAATGCAATGTCTCTCGATATAAGAAGAAAGAATCTACTCCAGCAAAAGTCGTGTGGTATTTTCCTATAATACCAAGATTTAGGCGCATGTATCGCAGTGAAGAAGATTCAAAACACTTGACATGGCATGCAGATGAAAGAATTAGAGATGGAATGTTTCGACACCCTGCAGATTCCCCACAATGGGCAAAAATTGATCACGAGTATCCTGAATTCGGGATAGAGTCAAGAAATCTAAGACTTGCACTTTCTACTGATGGAATGAATCCACATGGTCTTCAAAGCATCTCACATAGCACGTGGCCTGTGATTTTGGTAATATATAACCTACCTCCATGGTTATGTATGAAGCGTAAGTTTATGATGTTGTCTCTGTTAATTTCTGGACCCAAACAACCGGGGAATGATATCGACGTATACTTGACTCCTTTAATTGAAGATTTAAAAATTCTGTGGGAGACAGGTGTGGAAGTTTATGATGGGTATAGGAAAGAGTGTTTCAATTTGAGGGCTATGTTGTTCGGCACAATTAATGATTTTCCAGCATATGGTAATTTATCAGGATATAGCATTAAAGGTCAGTGTGCATGTCCTATATGTGAAGAGAGTACAAATTGGATGCGGTTGAAACATTGTAAGAAGAATGTGTTTCTTGGACATCGTAGATTTTTACCTTATAGTCATCAGTATCGTGGGTGGAGAATGCATTCAATGGAAAATCAGAGGAAGGTAAAGCTCCTTTAGCACCGACTGGATATCAAAATACTTGAAAAAGTACAAGGTTTGACCAATAAATTTGGCAAACCTTTTGCGGGAGAGCTGGTGAAAACTGGGTGGAAGAAAAAAGTCAATTTTCTTTGAATTGCCATATTGGAAGTCATTGTATGTAAGACATTTCCTCGATGTGATGCATATTGAAAAAAATGTATTTGAAAGTGTTATTGGTACGTTACTCAATGTTCCAGGAAAGTCTAAAGATGGCGTCAATGCAAGATTGGACTTGGTCGATATGGGAATAAGAAATGAACTGGCTCCAGTAAAGAAAGGAAATCGCACATATCTACCTCCAGCCGCTCATACTCTATCTAGAAAGGAAAAAATTGTTTTATGTAAATTTCTACACGAAGTTTAAAGTTCCAGAAGGATACTCTTCGAACATTAAAATTTGGTTTGTATGAAAGACCTCAAGTTAAAAGGTTTGAAGACCCATGATTGTCATATTATAATGGAGCATTTGCTACCAATAGGTATACGTTCCATTTTACCTGAAAAAGTTCGACTAGCCTTAACTAGATTATGTTTCTTCTTCAGGGAAATTTGTAGTAAAGTGATCGACCCTCAGAAAATTACCGACATTGCAGAGGGAAATTGTTGTTACTTTGTGTGAGCTTGAAATGTATTTCCCACCATCGTTTTTTGATATAATGGTTCACCTTACTGTTCATCTGGTTAAGGAGACACAACTTTGTGGGCCAGCTTATATGAGATGGATGTATCCGATAGAACGATATATGAAAATATTAAAAGGGTACGTAAAAAGTAGAAGTCGACCAGAAGGTTGTATTGCTGAACGATACATTGTTGAAGAGGCTGCTGAATTTTGTACTGAATATCTGTCCAATGTTGAATCCATAGGGCTTCCCATGTCTCGTCATTCGGGAAGACTATCAGGAGAAGGGATAACTGGAAGGAGACTACTGACTATATCAAGGACAGAATGGGAGCAGGCACAATTGTATGTTCTGCACAATGATGATGAGGTTCAACCGTATGTTACAATACACATTGATCAGTTATCTCGTTTGAACATGAATAGGAATCAAAATTGGATAACTCGAGAGCACAATCGAAGTTTTGTAACATGGTTAAAAAATCACATAATGTCAAAATTTGATATAGACCCCGGATCAATTTCAAATAGATTGAGGTGGCTAGCAAATGGTCCGAGCTTACATGTCTTTTCTTACACTGGTTATGTTATTAACGGCTACACATTTTATACCAAAGAACAAGATGATCAGACCACTATGCAAAATAGTGGAGTCACTCTCGTAGCTGAAGCGATGCATGTCTCAAGTGCAAAAGACAAAAACCCAATATATGCAAATCTATCATATTTTGGGGTTATCGAGCGCATATGGGAGTTAGACTACACAATGTTTCGTGTTCCCATATTTGGTTGCAAGTGGGTCGATAATAATAATGGCGTTCGGATTGATGAGTCAGGATTCTTGCTTGTCGATTTTAATAGGGTGGGATACAAAGACGAGCCTTTTATTTTAGCGTCGCAAGCTCAACAAGTGTTTTATGTCACTGATCCTTCTAATGATAAATGGTCTGTTGTCCTATCGACCAATAAAATAAGTGATGATAACAATAATGATGAAGATGTTGGTAATGATCTTTTATTTGCAACATCACAACAACCACATGAAATTGATTCAACTGATGATGGTTTATATCTTAGAGATGATCATGATGAGGGAATTTGGATTAATCCATCGTTTCGTATTGTAAATGGACAAACAAATGTGAATGTCACCAGGAAAAGAAGAAGGGCATCTTAATGTATATGTTTAATTGTTTTATATAAGCTATGCATGTAATCTGAACTGTGTTAATAAATATGCATGTAACTGAATTGAGTGTTTTATACTAAGTTCTGATTAATTTATTTTCTGAAATATTTATTTTCTGCTTATATTTAGCTTGATTTGAGTGTTTTATACCAAGTTCATGTAACAATGAGTGTTTTATATTTAGCTTGATTTACATGAACTGAACTGAATATAAATTAGTATTTACATGAACTGAACTGAACTGAATAGAGAGATTCTCTTTTGCTCAGTGCATATATATATATAGATTCTTCAGAATAGTCATTTCTAATAATTCATCATCTCCTAAAGTATTGTGATAAAGACAATGATAACAATATTTTTAATCCAATAAACAATGATAAAAAGGTTTTTAATGTCATCCCAACCCAAATAAACCAAACACAAAAATAAAATAAAGAGACATTTTACAGCGCTTATCTTAAAAAGCGCTGTAAAAGATCCTTTTAAAAATAAAATAATGAGTGTTTTATACCTTTTACAGCGCTTTTCACACAAAAGCGCTGTAAACGACTCTTTTGAAAGTGAGTAAAAAAGACATTTTACAGCGCTTGTTTTGCCAAAGCGCTGTAAAATGGCTTTAAAAATAATATTCATCAGACACCTAATTTCTTCAAACACCTTGTACGCATCATGGGATTCAAAAAACATCAGACACAAACCCATTTCTTCAAAACCTTGTACGCATCATGGGAATCCAAAAAACATCAGACACAAACCCATTTCTTCAAACACCTTGTACGCATCATGGGAATCCCAAAAACACCAGACACAAACCCATTTTTCGCAACATGGCAATGATCCTGAATACCAATTAAGTTTCGATTTAAGAAGGAAAGAGAATGTAAAGAGATAAAAAGGGTGTTGAGGTGGAGATTGAATTGTGAAAGAGTAAGCTTTGATGTTTGTGAAGAAGATGCATAAAAGGAGAAGAGTTTGGTGAAGAGGAAGGGATTTTTGTGGTGACCAGTTACTACTATGTGGGTTTTGCATGCATGTTGAGCTTGTTTAAAAAATAACATAACATAACAAAACACAAAAACAATAAGGCCTTTTACAGCGCTTATTTGGAAAAAGCGCTGTAAAAGAGCCTTTTAAAATTAACATAAAGAGACATTTTAGAGCGCTTATGTGGAAAAGCGCTGTAAAAGGCTTTAAAAAACATTCATATAACATAATAACACACGGAGGTCTTTTACAGCGCTTATTTGGGAAAAGCGCTGTAAAAGAGCCTCTTAAAATTAACATAAAGAGACATTTTAGAGCGCTTATGTGTAAAAGCGCTGTAAAAGGCATTCATTCAATAACATAATAACACACGGAGGTCTTTTACAGCGCTTATTTGAAAAAAGCGCTGTAAAAGAGCCTTTTAAAAATTTACATAAAGAAGACATTTTAGAGCGCTTATGTGTAAAAGCGCTGTAAAAGGCATTTCATATAACATAATAACACACGGAGGTCTTTTACAGCGCTTATTTGGAAAAAAGCGCTGTAAAAGAGCCTTTTAAAAATTTAACTAAAGAAGCCTTTTAGAGCGCTTATGTGTGAAAGCGCTGTAAAAGGCCATTCATATAACATAATAACACACGGAGGTCTTTTACAGCGCTTTTTGGGAAAAAGCGCTGTAAAAGAGCCTTTTAAAAATTTAACTAAAGAAGCCTTTTAGAGCGCTTTACAAAAAAGCGCTGTAAAAGGCTTATAAAAAGCGCTGTAAAAGTGTTACGTATATATAACAGTTACCTCTTCAGTTTCCTCTTCATTACGTAAACTTCACTATCATCTCAACCTTCATTTCTTCTCTTCTTTTGCAAACCCTATCATCCCGTCCTTTACGAACCTTATTTCCACGATCATCTCCTTCATTTCGAACCTTATTTCCATCCAAGATCATCTCTCCCATTTCACACAATATATTTTCATTGAAATACGTAACCCTCATTACGTATTTCTTCAATATCCTATTTCTTTGAACCATATTTCTGTGAACTTTCTGCGTTCCCTCTTTTCTTTAGATTTCATCTTTCTTCGAACCATTATTCAGGTATTGATGTTATAAATTTTTTGTAATCATTAAAATGCATGTTGAGCTTTTTTAAGATATACTGATACATGTTGAGTTTGTTTATAATAATGCATGATGCATGTTGAGCTTGTTGATGTTATACTAAAGTGCATGTTGAACTTGTTGTAGTTAAATGGATACAAACAAAGATTTAGAAGTTCAAAATGAAGAAGTTGGCACCTCTAAGACTTACGAAAAAGAAGTCAAACGTGGTGCAACTATCATGCAGAAAGTCATTAAAGCAAGGAGTAATGGCATTAAATTTGAGGTATACTATATATACTCTGTTTGCTGTGTGTTTTTTTATCTTTTTTTAGGGTTTAGGGCATGTACTTACTATATGAGTTTATTAGGTTGGCTGGAACGAGAGTGGTCAGCCAGTTGACCCCAACAGCTCCATGTTTGTAAGCTACATTGGGGCTGTTGTTCGTCAAAATGTCCCAATAACAATAGACAACTGGAGAGATAAGGCGTTGAAGGATGCCAAAGATATCATCTGGAATGACATTCAAGTAAATATTTTGATCTACTCTTTGTCATTTATAATTTTTTTTTCTGTAAAATACATTACTTATAATTGTTTTCATTGCAGACCACTTTTGTTCTTGATGAGGAACGAAAGTCATATGTTTTGAGAGTTGCTGGGAAAATCCATCGTGGATTTAGATCCCATCTCTCAAATTTCTATCTAAAAGATAGAGAAGGAAACACAAATGCTGAACCTCCAAAGATATATCAACATTATATATCAAAGGATGAATGGAGTGCATTTGTTTCCAAACGTTCTGACCCGGCGTTTGTCGTAAGTGATTAATTTATTAGCATTTGTGTTTTATTATTCATATTCGTAGCGTATTTTAAATTTTTACACAATTGCTATTTTTTTTTTATATAGAATATTAGTAAGGCAAATCGCGAACGGGCAAGCAACCCAAAACACCCATACAAGAAATCACGTATGGGATATGCACGCCTTGAACAACAAATTGTAAGTAATTAAACATCACTTTTATATAATGAAGTAATTTGTATTATAAACTATAGTGTGTAACTAATTTGTATTATTTTGTTTATGATTTTAACGAATAGAGAAAAAGACACCCAAGCCGATCAACCCTTGGGTCGTCATATATTGTGGAAGGAAGCGCGTGTTAATAAAGAAGGAGTGGTTGATAATGAAAATGTCAAGAAAGTTGTAGAACTTTGTGTAAGTATATTATCACTTTAATATTTTTTAATATTGTATTTAAAAATGCTATTGAACTTATCTTTTTAATGTTACATGTATTTTAGGAAACTATTGAACAAAGTTCTGAAACTCAAGAGGGCAACAAGGATACGTGCAGGGACATTCTTGGGAAAGTGTTTAATGTCCCTGAGTATTCCGGTCGAGTGAGGGGGAAAGGATTTGGCGTAACTCCCAAAAGCTTTTTCCTCAAGAGAAGCGCCAAAAACCTTCCAACGAGGAAGTATTAGAGAAGCTCAGAATCCTATCGGAGCAAGTGGCACTCTTGGTGAATACGAATAAAGACAAGCAACTTCCGGTTCAGCTCCAACCTGAAATACAAATGGAGAGTGAAACCGGGAGTTGCAACGTCGGTTTGAAGAGTATTCCCGAGGTAATTAATTACTTACTACTTACTTGCTTATGTAATTACTTATGTATTAAACAAACTTATATATTAACTGTACTTATGTTTTAACTATTGATGTAGGGTGTCACTACATGTGTCCTATACTTGTCCTCGCCGACTCAACGGAAGGTGGGAAAAGGAATATTGTACAATACTTCGGGAGAAGTATTGCACAATATTCCGATCCCCGCGGGCCATGTCAAAGTATCGCCTACGGTTGCTTTCGAACCAACTGCACCGTTGCCCATACCGGACAACGATGGAGATATGAGTTCTTAAGCGACGCTATTGGCAGTTACGTGGCATGGCCCACACACCTTGTTGCCCTCCAAAAAAAGATTCCCAAGGACAAATCAGTTACATCTCCCGAAAAGGTTTGTCACATTTATTGCCTAAGGTTTTTCATTTTTTCAGATTCAATAAACTAACATTTTACCTCATTTTTGTAGGTCCAAATAAATAAACCACCCCTACAGCCAAAAAAAGGCAGCAAACCTCAAAAATTGGAGGTTAATAGGGCTGCCAAACTACAAAGGCTGGAGGGTAATAAAGCTGCCAAACTTGCAGCAACAAAAAATCTGGATCGGGGAAAATCGGTCGCTGCTGCTGCTGCTCCTAATAAAAGTCAGCCACGCCTTGGTAAATACGGGGCGTGTCTTGACATCCAAATAAAAAGGAACATGGGCAGCAGCAACGATTCGCCCATCGTACAAATGAATAAAGACATCTTTGGAGATGAGTATATTGAATACCTCGAAAAGGAGCAAATGTACGAACTTCTCGAACATAAGGAGCTGAGTGCTACTGTAATCAGCTTGTACATAAGGTAAAAAATACTTTTAATTGCATTTATTTGTAATTAATTAAATGTATTGGTAATTAATCTAGTTTAAAATTTTCATTGAAGGTTTTTGTACGAGAAGGTCGTGTGCACGAGGAAACTGTCAAATAAATACTCATTCTTGTCTCCACATAAGATGTCGATGTGGAAACTCGATCCAGAGAATGTAAAAAACTACATTGTAGATATGTTTTAAGAAATAAGAAAGTGATAAATTGTTCTTGCACCCATATAATTCAGGGTACGTAATTTTATCTTTTTAATGATGAGAATTAATTTATTAGTTGTCATAAACAAAATTGCTTAAACCAATTTTTTTTGTTGTAGGGCAATTGGGTTGCTATTCTGCAATAATGCGGTCTCTGAAGTGATATACTATTTGGATC
>PGTU02004148.1:0-12968 GCA_002896215.2 Cicer echinospermum
TATCACGGCCTGTATGTTTACACGATAAGGGTCCCACCTATCACACGGGTCTCCTGCTCAGCTTCTAAAACGTAAATGGTAAATGTACCCCTATCACAGGCCAACAGTACTATTTACCAAGTGCGCACCTATCACGGGTCTGCAACAATTTACAAAAAAACGCGAAAACCTATAAACGTACTGCCTATTCACGAGGCCCGACTACGATTTTCGAGGTGCCACCTATCACGGGTCTGCACGGTATATACAAAAAACGTAGAATCATAGAGATCTGATACCGCCATAGTCAACAGGACCAAAGTTACTATTTACCTCAAGTGCCCAACTATCACGGGTGCTGCACGATTACACAAAAAGGTATGAAAATATTGGGGCCATGAACATATACATTCACAACAAGACGTTAAGCAATATGCCAGATATTAAAAGATATCCCTATTCTTAATACCCATTTAACTTAAACGACTTTCACCACAAACATTAAGTAACCAAGAACATTAAAAGATTCCCTAATCCAAATTAGTTCACTAGCACCGTAGTGTGGTGGTGAGCAACTTTCCCTTCTATCTCTTCGAGAAATGAAGCTGGATCTAGAAGAAACGGAGGGGTTTGTGTTTGGATCTCAAATGCCGTTTTTCTTCGTTTTCGAATCAAAGAGGAGAGAGTGAGTGGCGAAAACCTTGATCTAACTCTCACCCAACCTTGGGTTACTAGTTTTGAAGAAAAGAAAGCGACGAAAATGAAAAATGGAAGAAAGGAGGGAATTTTGGCCGCGGTCAATCAGAGGAAGGAGAAGGAAATTCCAATTTTCCTTCCTTTCTTTTCTTTCCTTTGTTTTCCTTTCTTCCCTTTTCCTTCTTTCCTTTATATACTCTTTCAATAGGTGTGTTGTTTCGATGGATTCACATTTAGGTCATTTTCGTCCTCCCTTGGCTTATTCTAGTTAACCCATCTTGTGCATCCAATAGGTGTGTTGGTTGGATTCACATTTAGGTCATTTGCGTCCTCCTTGGCTTATTCTTGTCGCAATTAGGGTTTTTAACCAATATTGTGCATCCAATAGGTGTGTTTGTGTCATTGGATGAACATTTAGGTCATTTTCGTCCTCCCTAGGCTTATTCTTGTCCAATTAGGGTTTTTTTAAACAATCTTGTGCAACCAATAGGTGTGTTTGTGTCATTGGATGAACATTTAGGTCATTTTCGTCCTCCTAGGCTTATTCTAGTCCAATTAGGGTTTTTAACCAATCTTGTGCATCCAATAGGTGTGTTTGTGTCATTCCGATGGACATTTTATGTCATTTTCGTCCTTCCTAGGCTTATTCTTGTCCAATTAGGGTTTTTTAACCAATCTTGTGCATCCAATAGGTGTGTTTGTGTCATTGGATTCACATTTAGGTCATTTTCGTCCTCCCTAGGCTTATTCTTGTCCAATTAGGGTTTTTAACCAATCTTGTGCATCCAATAGGTGTGTTTGTGTCATTGGATGAACATTTAGGTCATTTTCGTCCTTCCTAGGCTTATTCTTGTCCAATTAGGGTTTTTAACCAATCTTGTGCATCCAATAGGTGTGTTTGTGTCATTGGATTAACATTTAGGTCATTTTCGTCCTAGGCTTATTCTTGTCCAATTAGGGTTTTTAACCAATCTTGTGCATCCAATATTGTGTTTGTGTCATTGGATTCACATTTAGGTCATTTTCGTCCTCCCAAGGCTTATTCTAGTCCAATTAGGGTTTTTAACCAATCTTGTGCATCCAATAGGTGTGTTGTTTCGATGGATTCACATTTAGGTCATTTTCGTCCTCCCTTGGCTTATTCTAGTTCAATTAGGGTTTTTAACCAATCTTGTGCATCCAATAGGTGTGTTTGTGTCATTGGATTCACATTTAGGTCATTTGCGTCCTCCCTTGGCTTATTCTTGTCCAATTAGGGTTTTTAACCAATATTGTGCAACCAATAGGTGTGTTTGTGTCATTGGATTCACATTTAGGTCATTTTCGTCCTCCCTTGGCTTATTCTAGTCCAATTAGGGTTTTTAACCAATATTGTGCAACCAATAGGTGTGTTTGTGTCATTGGATGAACATTTAGGTCATTTTCGTCCTCCCTAGGCTTATTCTTGTCCAATTAAGGTTTTTAACCAATCTTGTGCATCCAATAGGTGTGTTTGTGTCAATGGATTCACATTTAGGTCATTTTCGTTCTCCCTAGGCTTATTCTAGTCCAATTAGGGTTTTTAACCAATCTTTTGCATCCAATAGGTGTGTTTGTGTCGTTGGACGAGGTCATTTTTTCCTTGTAATTCTTTCGTAACCTTCTTGTAGGCTTATTCTTTGTCCTATTAGGGTTTTTAACCATACTTGTGCATCCAATAGGTGTGTTTGTGTCATTGTATTCACATTTAGGTCATTTTCGTCCTCCCTAGGCTTATTCTTGTCCAATTAGGGTTTTTAACCAATCTTTTGCATCCAATAGGTGTGTTGTTTCGATGGATTCACATTTAGGTCATTTTCGTCCTCCCTTGGCTTATTCTAGTTCAATTAGGGTTTTTAACCAATATTGTGCAACCAATAGGTGTGTTTGTGTCATTGGATTCACATTTAGGTCATTTTCGTCCTCCCTTGGCTTATTCTAGTCCAATTAGGGTTTTTAACCAATATTGTGCAACCAATAGGTGTGTTTGTGTCATTCGATGAACATTTAGGTAATTTTCGTCCTACCTAGGCTTATTGTTGTCCAATTAAGGTTTTTAACCAATCTTGTGCATCCAATAGGTGTATTTGTGTCAATGGATTCACATTTAGGTCATTTTCGTCTTCCTTGGCTTATTCTAGTCCAATTAGGGGGTTTTAACCAATCATGTTGGTTGGTTACGACCTCGAAATAATCGGAATGTATCAGTTCTTTAAGAAATTAAATCAATTTCATATACACAGCGGAATTTAAATTGTGGCATACAAGATTTAGCAAGTTCAAGTAGATTGATAGGAGATTAACCAAGATGCATGCAAGTCAAATTATCAGATGTAAACAATATTACTTATCACATAATATGTTTAACATGCATCTAATATTAATCACATATACAGATATTTCAAGATAGAAATCAAAGGATTAAGGGTTAGAGAAGATTGCACCAAGGATTTATACTGGTTCATTGTCAACTTGACAACCTACATCCAGTCTTGAAAATCCAAACGGATTTCAGATTTTCTTCTCCAATAGAAAGAATCAATTATAGATTGTCCAGTTTCATCCCCGAAACCTAATCTATCTTAATGATCTCTTTCCTATTGATCACCCTCTGATCCTTGTAGATACTCGACAACCTAAACACAGAATCAAAGTACGACTCTTCTCTTGTTGAGCACTCTCACCCAAGAAAGTAGCCACCAGTTTCAAGCTGGCTTTTCTCGCTTTCATTTCGTTTCAAAAAGTTATTACAAACAGAATAAAGGAAGAACAAAAAGAAGTCTTCAATCTTGGTTAATGTCACTTCTCACGATTCTGGATATTCAAGGATTGTTCGTAAGAACCTTGTCTTTTAAGATTACTTTTCCAGCTCTCTTATTGATTGTTGATAATCTCTTTTGCTGTGATCTGAAAAAGCAATCTCAGTGTGTTAACCAAGTGTTATTGAGAGTTCTTTTGTATATCAAGAATATTCAAAGTGTTTATCAGATTGTTATTGAAAGAATGATTGAAGACTGTTTATATAGTTTCTGAAAAACATATTAATCAATCGATTTTACCAATCGATTTCTTTAAAGTGATAAAACCAGTCTAATCGATTTGCCAATCAATTATCGTGTGTCTTGTTTTTGTTGAATCTTGAAAACTATATAAGCCAATCGATTTACCAATCGATTCTTTAATCAACATTTTCAGTGATTATGTTAAGACTGATATGCATCGATTTCATAATCGATTGCAGATGTTATGTTCAAATTAAAACACATATCAATCGATTTCGTAATCGATTTATTAAGTCTTCATAATCGATTAAACAAATACTCAGAATCGATTTGGCCACAAGCTCAGAGTTCACTGAGTTTTTCAAAAGTTCTTTCAATCGATTTGCCAATCGATTGTGTTTAAGTCAGTGACTCAGCTATTTTGATGTTAATCGACGTGCCAATCGATTTGTATGTATTTGTCTGAAAACGTTCTTACCTGGAGTTTAGCTCAATCGATTTCCCAATCGATTGCAACCAAACTTAACTTGATTGAAATTTCACACAATAGATTGTCCAATCGATTGTGTCTGTCACAGGGAAAGTTATTTTGCAAAGATATTTAAGCAATCGATTTGCCAATCGATTACCCTCAAAACTGGGGTGTCACTGTGACTTGTCCAATCGATTTCCCAATCGATTTATTTCAATCAGGTTTATTTGTGAAATGTATAATCGATTTGTCAATCGATTACCCTCAAAACTGGGGTGCTACTGACTTGTGCAATTTTTCATTTCTAATTTAGTCAGTCGATTGCCCAATCGATTATACCAACACAAACAGTTGTGTTCCTTACACCCTTGTTATGAAATCGATTTCCCAATCGATTGCTTCAGTCAAAAATCAACTTTTGTGATTTCTTGTGTTCCAAGCAATATGTTCCAAGTGTGTAGGATTTGATTGTTGTTCCTGAAATCTTGCTCAATTCAAATATTAGATTTATCATGTGGTGTATGAACATTGTATGTTTGTTAATTATGTCAAAATTAGGATTCAAGGGACTAAAGTCCAACAATCTCCCCCTTTTTGGCATAATTGACAATTCATACAATTGTAACTTGAGCATTTCAAAACAACAAGCATAAGAGTATTATAAACTATATTATTAAGTATTATTAAGTATCAGAGCAAAAACATCAGATTGTAAAAACAATGCAACTGTCAAGTTATAATATTTCTCCCCTTTGTCAGTTAAGTCAAAAAGGCAGAAAAACAATTCCTCCCCCTATGTTAAAGAACATAAGCATTGGGTTTGAAATCATATAACATAGTGCATTAGAATAATGAAGTTCATGTGGATCAAATCAAAAACAATCATAGCAATTAATGAGCAACTTAGATGATTAAGCCAAATGATATAAAAGAAACAAAATTCATTAAACATCACATGATTATAACAGGTCAGAGCAAAACAGTACAAAACCTAAGGGTCCTAATCACCTAGTCTAGGCTGGTCCTCACTATCATCTATGGGAGAGGTTGAGACCGCTGTATTAAACCTCAGCAGGTGTCTCCTCACCGTGAGTCTCAGGGTTATCTAGGGGATCCGGGTTAGGTTCTTCTGCAGCTTGACGACCAATATCCGCGATGTCTTCAAACGACAGTTTGATGCCTAGGTGTGCTTGAATCGCATCCACATCCTGAACAACCGAGTTCAAGGATGCTTGCAGAGTCCTTAAACTTGCTTTCAATCTGGACTGAGATTCTAACACTTTGGCATTGTGTGCCATCTGAGCTTCAATGAATTCCATTATTTTGCCAACAAAATCAGGAGTAGTAGGTGCATTGACTGGTTTGAGGCTGAGGCTGTGGCTGAGGCTGTGCTGGTTCAACAACAGCTTGAGGTCTTATCCATTTTCTGTGTAACCGTTTCAATTGCATTTGATTCACAATTGATTCACCAAACACCAATGTGGTTTTTGCAGATTCCTCATTTCCAAATGAGACCTTGAAGTGTTTGAGAATTTTTGTGATCAGCTGTGGATAAGGCAACATTAGCTTGCTTTGAGATGCTTCCAACATGTGCCTTAGCACAATCCAACACCAGCTCATCCTTAGCTCTTTGGATAAGCCCCATAACAGTATTATGTCCAACTTCTGGACTGCTGCATGGTTTCCTGATCTTGGTACCAGCATACGCGTAAGAGTATACATCAACATCCTCTGTTGAACCTTCATTTGACCAATGGGCAATGAAATAGATTCAACAAACCCATCGACCATCAGGTTCTTTTACTGCTGTATGCCTATCAAGTGTTTCTTCCCAACCTTCATCGGCAGTGTCAGCTTCCGAGCTGCCATCAATAGATTTGCCGTAGAAAGGCAATCCAGACAAAGTAGAGAAGTCATCAAAGGACATTGCAATCCTTTTTCTCTTAACTAAAAGCAGTAAACCCTTCTTCAGTTAACTTGAATGTAGAATATAAAACTCCCTGATCAGCCATGGGTAGCTATCAAGTGTAGAAGAAAGAAAACTCTCCAATCCATGAAATCTGAGTGGTTTTGAAACGTGAATTCAACAACATCAAAGTATGCAAAATCCATGGTTCTTGCCTCATGAATTTTCCTCTTTGCAAAGTCTGTTGACAGAGATGGTTGTGCCTCCTTTTCCTTTGGTACTGAGACCTTCTTGGGATGTGGTGAAGAATTTGGGCTTCTTCTTCCTTTTCTGAGATATTTCTTTTATGGCATCAGCCATGAGCTTCTCTGTTGGGGGTTCTTTACGTTTCTTCGTCTTTTCTTGGATTGGTGCAGGAGCCTTGCCCTTATCTTTGGCAAGAATTTTGTGAGTTGGGATAGGTACTCTCTTTGTCAAAGTTGGTGGGGGTGAAGGTGTTTCACTTGTGGAGGAAGATGAGGGAGATGGAGTACGAGCTTGGGTCTGTTTTTACACGTGCCATATCAATAATTTGATGTAGATTCGAAGTAGGTAGAATGTAGAATGCAGATACAAACAGATGCAGAGACAGAAGAATGAAGTAGACAAGAGAAAAAGCAGTGAAAATCTGGAAAATAAAATGCAGAAATTGATTTAGAACTGTTCCTATTTATACTCTTAACCTTGTAAATCGATTTCTTAATCGATTAGGTTACCGTTGCTGGGAATCCTCAATCGATTCAGTAATGATGAAGTTCCAACGGCTAGTAAAATATAAGTAACGGTCATATTTCAAATCGATGTTCAAATCGAGTTCCAGTTTTACTTAATCGATGTCCAAATCGATTGTCTTAAGGTTGAACACTTAACTAATCGATTTCCAAATCGATGCTCGTGAAGATTTAAAAAAAAAATTCTGAACTTTAAATCCTGGGCGAAAGTAATCGATTCCCAAATCGATTTTATAAACCATTTACCATGCTGGTAATCGATTCCCAAATTGATTTAACTGGAAAACATTACTGAATAATACCAGAATCAACAAAAATCATGCTTCACTAGGATCAATGATCCCTAGTTTCATCCTTATATTCAAAAAACTTTCTCTTGGCAAAGCTTTTGTGAAGATATCAGCTAACTGTTCTGTAGTGTTCACATACTCAAGTTTGATAACTCCATTCTGAAAGTGGTCTCTTATGAAGTGATGCCTTACCTCAATGTGTTTTGTCCTTGAGTGCATTACTGGGTTCTTGTTATGCTGATTGCACTTGTGTTATTTCACATGATCGGCACTGTTCCCAAATTGACACCGAAGTCCATTAAATGCTGTTTCATCCACAGAATTTGAGCACAACAGCTCCCAGCTGCTATGTATTCAACTTCTGCAGTAGACAATGCAATACTTGTTTGCTTCTTACTGAACCAAGACACTAGAGAATTACCAAGCAAATGACATGTTCCTGAGGTACTTTTCCTGTCAAGTTTACAACCGGCAAAGTCTGAGTCTGAATAACCAATCAATGTACATGTTGATCCTTTTGGATACCACAAACCAAGACTTTTAGTTCCTACCAAGTATCTGAAAATTCTCTTAACTGCACTGAAGTGAGATTCCTTCGGATTCGATTGATACCTTGCACACATACAAACACTGAACATAATATCTGGTCGGCTTGCTGTAAGGTAGAGCAGAGATCCAATCATACCACGAAATCTAGTGACATCTACAGGTTTACCTTTCTCATCTCAGTCTAAGAAATTTCCTTGACTCATGGGTGTATCAATGGACTTAAGTTTATCAAAGTTAAATTTCTTTATCAAATCAGAACAATATTTAGATTGGCTAATGAAAATGCCTTGCTTGCTTTGGTTAAATTTGAAATCCCAAGAAATATGACAGTTCACCCATCATTGACATTTCAAATTTACCTTTCATTAAATTTTCAAATTCTTTGCAAAGTTTATCATTTGTTGATCCAAATATTATGTCATCAACATAAATTTGGACAAGCAAGATGTCATTTTCAGTAGTTTTTGTGAATAGTGTCTTATCAACATTTCCTCTTGAAAATTTTTGTTGAATTAGGAAATTGCTGAGCTTCTCATACCAAGCTCTTGGAGCTTGTTTTAACCCATAGAGGGCCTTTGAGAGTTTATACACACATGATTAGGAAAATCAGGATTTTCAAAACCAGGTGTTTGGCTAACAAAGACTTCCTCTTGAAGGTCACCATTGAGAAAGGCACTCTTCACATCCATTTGATAAAGATTGAAGTCCATAATACAAGCATAAGCCAATAAAATTCTTATGGCTTCTAGTCTAGCTACTGGGGCATAGGTTTCATCAAAATCTATTCCCTCCTCTTGACTATAACCCTTTGCAACTTAATCTGGCTTTTATTCCTAGTTATCACACCATTCTCATCCAACTTGTTTCTGAACACCCATTTGGTTCCTATGACATGCTTACCCTTTGGCCTAGGTACTAAACTCCACACCTTGTTTCTCTCAAACTGGTTTAACTCCTCTTGCATAGCAAGTATCCACTCACTATCTAGCAGGGCTTCCTTAATGTTCTTTAGGTTCAATCTGAGATACAAAGGCTGTAAAGTTACAAAACTAACTAAGGCTTCTCCTAGTTGCAACACCTTTAGAGATATCGCCTATAATGTTGTCTAAGGGTGGTCTTTCTGTTGAACTTCCATTCCTTAGGAAACTCACAGGTTTTCTATAGGTTCTACAAGGTCTGAACTAGTTGGAGGGTCAGCTATAGGTTGTTCTAGTGGTTCAGATTCTACAACATCATCCAAAATGTCAATAACCTTAGAAGGAGTTTTGTTCAAGTTTTCTGTAAAAGATTCATCAAACTTTACAATGAACTGACTCTTCTATGGTTTTTTGTTCTTTTGTTGTAGATTCTATAGGCCTTACTAGTTTGTGAAATCCTAAAAAGATACCTTCATCTGCCTTAGGGTCAAACTTTCCTAGGTGTTCTTTGCCATTGTTCAACACAAAGCACTTACAACCAAAGATTCTAAAGTAGGACAGGTTTGGTTTGCTACCCTTGTAAAGCTCATAGGGTGTTTTTCCTAAGCAGGCCCTAATGAGAACTCTATTCACAACATGAGTGGCTGTACTAATTGCATCTGCCCAAAAGTACTTAGGTAGGTTGGAGTCTTTAAGCATGGTCCTAGCTAAACTCTTCTAGGGATCTATTTTTCCTCTCCACTACCCCATTCTGCTGTGGTGTCCTAGGGCAGAATATATGTGGTTGATTCCATGTGATTCACAATAATTTTGAAAAAGATCATTTTGGAATTCACCTCCATGATCACTTTTTATTGAACAATTTCAGATCATTCTCATTTGTACTAAAGCAGCAAACTTTTTGAAAACTGAGAATGTATCACTTTTATGAGCTAAAAGTAAATCCATGTGAATCTAGAATAATCATCAACCAGCACATATCCATACAGGTTTCCACCTTAAACTCTTAAACTTGGGCAGGTCCAAAAAGGTCCATGTGAACTAGTTTGTAAAACTCTATTTGTTCTAACCAAGTCTATAGAGGGAAATGGAGTCTTAACCAGTTTACTCTTGCTCACATGCATCACACAGTCTATCTTTAGAGAACTTCCTATTTGGTAGACCTAAGACTAACTGTTTGCTGACAAGTTTATTCAAATGATTTATGTGTATGTGAGCAATTCTTTTATGGCCCAAAGCCATGTTTCATCTGAGTGGATAACAAGCAGCATACTGCACTTGGTGTACAGAATTGAAATCCAACATGTAAATGTTGTTAATTCTTTCCCCAATTAGCTTTATGTTGTGTCACTTTATGCTCAATAATGCAAGATTGTGATGAAAAACTTACTGAAAAACCTTTGTCACATAGCTGCGCCTTATACTCAGTAAGTTGTGCTTAATCTTCAACATATAGCACAATTTTTGATTACTGCAGTTGATTCATCGCCAACATCACCAATTCGCAATGATCTTTCTCTGTTGTTATCACCATACTTTTGACAAGCCCTCTTCTTTAATGTCAGTGACAGGAATTTGGATTTGTCACCATTCAGTGCTTTGAGCATCCGCTATCTAGATACCATAAGTTCATAGGATCAAGCACACCTGCAATACAAAATCAGAATTTTGTTTTAGTCCCCAATTTAAATTGGCGTCCTGATGGTTAGTGTCAAACACAATTCTGCTATCCAAACTTGCTTCCATCTTTATTGGCTTATTTTTAAATTTGCAATTTGACACATAATGTCCCTTTCTCTGCAACAGAAATGACATTTGCCATCGAAGGATGATATGTTTGTTTGGTAAGTAAGATGTCATACATACTCTTTAGCAATAGCAGATTTGACCATTGTTGACATTTCTGGTTTGCATATAACCAATACCATATCTGTTTATATTCTTTTAACACCATATTTGGTGTATATCTAATACCAGATTTTCATGAACATGTCTTTGATTGCTAAGTATGACATTCATTTATCTTTACTATTTACAACTTCAATAAATCAGATTTCAATGATGCAACAGTATCTTCAAGTTCAATGCACTTTGCAGATTTTTCATCGTGAACCTTTCCAGTTGTTCACATAAATTTTTCAATTTCTTATGTCAATATTCATTTGTTCAGCATTTTCTTTGTGCTTACACAACGTGTTTATGGAATTCACATAGTCATCATGCAGTTCATTGAAAGCTCTGTAGCTCATCATATGTTGATTAGATTGGTGATACTAACCTCATTTTTCTGATTCTGAAATCTGTATTGCCATGAGAACACAAATTGACTTCTCTCATCAGAGAGGCAGAGGATTCATCGTTACATTCATGCACTATAAGCTTTTCTGGTTTGGTGACTGGTTCCTTGCCTTTTTTGATTGTAGCTCTATTCTTGTTCTGCAATTTGTAGCATTCTGACTTTTATGTGACCAGTTTTTACCACATTCATAGCATGTAATGGTCTTGTTGTCAGTAGTCTTGGAGCTAGATGGTTTTCTGAATTTGATGTCTTTCTTCTTCATAAACTTCTTAAATTTCTTGACAAGCAACCCGATTTCCGGCTCTTCAGATTCACTACTGGATTGATCTAAGCAGCTATCTGATTCAGTTTTCGATTGTTGGGCTTGAACCTTCAAAGATAATCCTTTCTTTTTGCGGCTTTCCATTTCTGGATTCGTCCAGTCGATGTAGTTCCATTTCATGTTCCCTTAGTTTTTCCAAACAAAGTTGCAGTCGTCATCTTTGCTAGATCTTTAGATTTATGCTATGGCTGTTATTTTTGGCTGCATTCTCTAGTTAGACACCTCATAATTTTCCAATCTGCTGTTCGTTGTCCACTTGCTTTCCCAATGCGTGAAGATATTCACAATGTGTGTGAATCTGGTTTTGCAGATCGCTGATGGATTCGTCCTTTTTCATGCTGAATAAATTCGTATTCGTGCATAAGTGTGTTTACGCGAGCTCTCTTCACATCTGTGGTTCCTTCATGTGTTTCTTGAAGAATGTCCCACATTTCTTTTGCTGACTTGCAGTTTGATACTCTAAAGAATTCTTCTGCACAAAGAGCATATGTTATAATGTTCTTAGCCTTAGCATTATAACCTACCTTCTTTTGTCGTTGTCAGACCAGTCGGCTCTAGGCTTGGGAATCATTGAGTCATTTGTTCCTGCAATCTTGGGAATATATGGACCGTTTTCAACAGCGTCAAGGATGTCTATGCCACTGGCTTCCAATCCAATATAAGCTGTTCCGTTGAAAGCTGGAGGTCTTGCTAACGATGCGCCTTCTCCCAGAAAATCGTTTGAGGCCATAATGCTTTTATGAGTGTTACCTCTCGAAAAGTTAGGCTCTGAGGCCAATTGTTGGTTGGTACGACCTCGAAATAATCGGAAATATCAGTTTTTAAGAAATAAAATCAATTTCATACACACAGCGAATTTAAATTTGCATACAAGATAGCAAGTTCAAGTAAGATTGATAGGAGATTAACCAAGATGCATGCAAGTCAAAATATATCAGATTAAACAATATTACTTATCACAGAATATGTTTAACATGCATCTAATATTAATCACACATACAGATATTTCAAGATAAGAAAATCAAAGGGAGGTTAAGGGTTAGAGAAGATTTGCACCAAGGATTTATACTGGTTCAGTTTGTCAACTTGACAACCTACATCCAGTCCTGAAAATCCAAACGGATTCAGATTTTCTTCTCCAATAGAAAGAATCAATTACAGATTTGTCCAGTTTCATCCCGAAACCTATCTATCTTAATGATCTCTTTCCTATTGATCACCCTCTGATCCTTGTAGATACTCGGGCAACCTAACACAGAATCAAAGTACGACTCTTTCTGTGTGAGCACTCTCACCAAAGAAAGTAGCCACCAGTTTCAAGCTGGCTTTTCTCGCTTTCGTTTCGTTTCAAAAAGTTATTACAAACAGAATAAAGGAAGAACCTAAAAGAAGTCTTCAATCTTGGTAATGTCACTTCTCCAATTCTGGATATTCAAGGATTGTTCATGTGAACCGGTCTTTAAGATTACTTTTCCAGCTCTCTTATTGATTGTTGATAATCTCTTTTTCTGTGATCTGAAAAAGCAATCTCAGTGTGTTAACCAAGTGTTATTGAGAGTTCTTTTGTATATCAAGAATATTCAAAGTGTTTATCAGATTGTTATGTGAAAGAATGATTGAAGACTGTTTATTATTTCTGAAAAACATATTAATCAATCGAATTTACAATCGATTTCTTAAAGTGATAAAACCAGTCTAATCGATTTGCCAATCGATTATCGTGTGTCTTGTTTTTCTTGAATCTTGAA
>PGTU02004150.1:0-26164 GCA_002896215.2 Cicer echinospermum
TGGTAATTTGACTTGCATGCATCTTGGTTAATCTCTTATCATCATAACTTGAATTGTAATCTTGTAGCCAGCAATTAAATTCGCTGTGTGTGATGAAATTGATTTAAATTTCTTAGAGAATCTGATACATCCGATTATTTGCGAGGTCATAACAACCAACAATTGGCCTCAGAGCCTAACTTTTCGAGAGGTCCACTCATAAAAGATATGCCTCAAACGATTTTTGGAGAAAGGCGCATCATTAGCAAGACCTTCCAGGATTCAAGGAACAGCTTTATATGTACTGGAAGCACAGGATGCAGTGATATTCCTGGAAGCCAGTGGATAGACATTCCTTGACGCGGTTGAAAACGGTCCATATATTCCCAAAGATTGCAGGGAACAAATGACTCAATGATTCTCAAGCTAGAGCCGACTGGTCTGACACGACAAAGAAGGTAGGTTATAATGCTAAGGCTAAGAACAATTATACATCTGCTCTTTGTGCAAGGAGAATTCTTTAGGGTTCAACACTGCAAGTCAACAAAAGAAATGTGGGACATTCTTCAAGAAACACATGAAGGAACCACAGATGTTGAAGAGAGAGCGACGTAAATACACTTATGCACGAATACGAATTATTCAGCATGAAAAGGACGAATCCATCAGCGATCTGCAAACCAGATTCACACACATTGTGAATAATCTCATGCATTGGGAAAAGCAAGTGGACAACGAACAGCGATTGGAAAAATTATGAGGTGTCTAACCAGAGAGTGGCAGCCTAAAATAACAGCCATAGCAGAATCTAAAGATCTAGCAAAGATGACAACTGCAACATTGTTTGGAAAACAAGGGAACATGAAATGGAACTACATCGACTGGACCGAATCAGAAATGGAAAGCCGAAAAAAGAAAGGATTATCTTGAGAAGGTTCAAGCCCAACAATTGAAAACTGAATCAGATAGCTGCTCAGATCAACCAGTAGTGAATCTGAAGAGCCGGAAATCGGCGTGCTTGTCAAGAAATTTAAGAAGTTTCTGAAGAGAAAGACAACAAATTCAGGAAAGCCATCTAGCTCCAAGACTACTGACAACAAACCATACATGCTATGAATGGTGGTAAAACTGGTCATATGATAAAGTCAGAATGCCTATAAATTGCAGAACAAGAATAAGCTACAAAACCAAGGCAAGGAACCAGTCACCAAAACCAGAAAAGCTTTATATTGCATGGAATGATAATGATGAATCCTCTGCCTCTTCGGATGAAGAAGAAGTCATTTGTGTCTCATGGCAAATACAGATTCCATCAGGGAAAATGAGGTAGATCACAATCTACCCAACGTATGATGAGCTACAGAAGCTTCAATGAACGCATGATGATTATGTGAATTCCATAAAACATTGTAAGCACAAAGGAAAATGCTTTGAACAAATGAATATTGAACATAAAGAAATTTGAAAATTTATGTGAACAACTGAAAAAGGATTCACATGAAAAATCTGCAAAGTGCATTGAACTTGAAGATACTGTTGCATCATTAAATATGATTTATTGAAGTTTGCTAATAGTAAAGATAAACTGAATGTCATACTAGCAATCAAAGACATGTTCATGAAAAATCTGGTTTAGGATATACACCAAATATGCATGTTAAAAGAAATAAAAACAGATATGGTATTGGTTATAGGCAAACCAGAAATGTCAAACATGGTCAAAAATCTGCTATTGCTAAGAGTATGTATACATCTTTACTAAACCCAACAAACATTCATCCTTTGATGGCAAATGTCATTTCTGTTGCAGAAAGGGACATTTTGTGTCAAATTCAAATTTAAAAAAAATTAGCCAATAGAGACGGAAGCAAGTTTGGATAGCAAAGAAATCTGTGTGTTTGACACTAACATCCAGGACCCAATTTAATTGGGGACCTAAAACAAAATTCTGATTTGTATTGCAGGTGTGCTTGACATTCCACGAAACATTCCTGGTATCTAGATAGCGGATGCTCAAAGCACATGACTGGTGACAAATCCAAATTTCTTGTCTTAACATTAAAGGAAGAGGCTTATGTCAAATATGGTGATAACAACAGAGGAAAGATCATTGGAATTGGTGATGTAGGCGATGAATCAACTGCAGTAATCAAAAATATGTTATACGTTGAAGGATTAAAACACAGCTTACTGAGTATAAGCAGCTATGTGACAAAAGGTTTTCAAGTAAGTTTTTCATCACAATCTTGCATTATTGAGCATAAAGATGACAAACACATAAAGCTAGTTGGGGACATAATTAACAACATTTACATGTTGGATTTCAATTCTGTACCAAGTGCAATATGCTGCTTTTTATCCAACTCAGATGAAACATGGCTTTGGCATAAAAGAATTGCTCACATACACATAAATCATTTGAATAAACTTGTCAGCAAACAGTTAGTCTTAGGTCTACCAAATAGGAAGTTTTCTAAAGATAGACTGTGTGATGCATGTGAGAAGAGTAAACTGGTTAAGACTCCATTTCCCTCTATAGACTTGGTTAGAACAAATAGAGTTTTACAACTAGTTCACATGGACCTTTTTGGACATGCCCAAGTTAAGAGTTTAGGTGGAAACCTGTATGGATATGTGCTGGTTGATGATTATTCTAGATTCACATGGACTTACTTTTTGGCTCATAAAAGTGATACATTCTCAGTTTTTAAAAAGTTTGCTGCTTTGGTTCAAAATGAGAATGATCTGAAAATTGTTTCAATAAAAAGTGATCATGGAGGTGAATTCCAAAATGATCTTTTTCAAAATTTTTGTGAATTACATGGAATCAACCACATATATTCTGCCCTAGGACACCACAGCAGAATGGGGTAGTGGAGAGGAAAAAATAGATCCCTAGAAGAGTTAGCTAGGACCATGCTTAAAGGACTCCAACCTACCTAAGTACTTTTGGGCAGATGCAATTAGTACAGCCACTCATGTTGTGAATAGAGTTCTCATTAGGCCCCTGCTTAGGAAAACACCCTATGAGCTTTACAAGGGTAGAAAACCAAACTTGTCCTACTTTAGAATCTTTGGTTGCAAGTGCTTTGTGTTGAACAATGGCAAAGAACACCTAGGAAAGTTTGACCCTAAGGCAGATGAAGGTATCTTTTTAGGATATTCCCAAACTAGTAAGGCCTATATAGAATCTACAACAAAAGAACAAAGACCATAGAAGAGTCAGTTCATGTAAAGTTTGATGAATCTTTTACAGAAAACTTGAACAAAACTCCTTCTAAGTTGATGAAATTATGGATGAAGTTGTAGAATCTGAACCACTAGAACAACCTATAGCTGACCCTCCAACTAGATCAGACCTTGTAGAACCTATAGAAACCTGTGAGATGCCTAAGGAATGGAAGTTCAACAGAAACCACCCTTTAGACAACATTATAGGCGATATCTCTAAAGGTGTTGCAACAAGGAGAAGCCTTAGTCAGTTTTGTAACTTTACAGCCTTTGTATCTCAGATTGAACCTAAGAACATTAAGGAAGCCCTGTTAGATAGTGAGTGGATACTTGTTATGCAAGAGGAGTTAAACCAGTTTGAGAGAAACAAGGTGTGGAGTTTAGTACCTAGGCCAGAGGGTAAGCATGTCATAGGAACCAGATGGGTGTTCAGAAACAAGTGGATGAGAAGGTGTGATAACAAGGAACAAAGCCAGATTAGTAGCAAGGGTTATAGTCAAGAGGAGGGAAATAGATTTTGATGAAACCTATGCCCCAGTAGCTAGACTAGAAGCCATAAGAATTTTATTGGCTTATGCTTGTATAATGGACTTCAATCTTTATCAAATGGATGTGAAGAGTGCCTTTCTCAATGGTGACCTTCAAGAGGAAGTCTTTGTTAGCCAAACACCTGGTTTTGAAAATCCTGATTTTCCTAATCATGTGTATAAACTCTCAAAGGCCCTCTATGGGTTAAAACAAGCTCCAAGAGCTTGGTATGAGAAGCTCAGCAATTTCCTAATTCAACAAAACTTTTCAAGAGGAAATGTTGACAAGACTCTTTTCACAAAAACTACTGGAAATGATATCTTGCTTGTCCAAGTATATGTTGATGACATAATATTTGGATCTACAAATAATAAACTGTGCAAAGAATTTGAAAATTTGATGAAAGGTAAATTTGAAATGTCAATGATGGGTGAACTGTCATATTTCTTGGGATTTCAAATTAACCAAAGCAAGCAAGGCATTTTCATTAGTCAATCTAAATATTGTTCTGATTTGATAAAGAAATTTAACTTTGAAAATCTTAAGTCCATCGATACACCCATGAGTCAAGGAAATTTCTTAGACCGAGATGAGAAAGGTAAACCTATAGATGTTCCTAGATTTCGTGGTATGATTGGATCTCTGCTCTACCTTACAGCAAGCCGACCAGACATCATGTTCAGTGTTTGTATGTGTGCAAGGTATCAATCAAGTCCAAAGGAATCTCACTTCAGTGCAGTTAAGAGAATCTTCAGATACTTGGTAGGAACTAAAAGTCTTGGATTGTGGTATCCAAAAGGATCAACATGTACATTGATTGGTTACTCAGATTCAGACTTTGCCGGTTGTAAACTCGACAGGAAAAGTACCTCAGGAACTTGTCATCTGCTTGGAAATTCTCTAGTGTCTTGGTTCAGTAAGAAGCAAACAAGCATTGCATTGTCTACTGCTGAAGCTGAATACATAGCAGCTGGGAGCTGTTGTGCTCAAATTATGTGGATGAAACAACATTTATTGGACTTCGGTGTCGATTTGGGAACAGTGTCGATCATGTGTGATAACACAAGTGCAATCAGTATAACCAAGAATCCAGTAATGCACTCCAGGACCAAACACATTGAGGTAAGGCATCACTTCATAAGAGACCACTTTCAGAATGGAGTTATCAAACTTGAATATGTGAATACTACGGAACAGTTAGCTGATATCTTCACAAAAGCTTTGCCAAGAGAAAGTTTTTTGCATATAAGGATGAAACTAGGGATCATTGATCCTAGTGAAGTATGATTTTTGTTGATTCTGGTATTATTCAGTAATGTTCTCCAGTTAAATCGATTTGGAAATCGATTACCAGCATGGTAAATGGTTTATAAAATTGATTTGGGAATCGATTACTTTAGCACAGAATTCAAAGTTTAGAAATTTTTTTTAAAACCTTCACGAGCGTCGATTTGGAAATCGATTAGTTCAGTGTTCAACCTTAAGACAATCGATTTGGACATCGATTAAGTAAAACTGGAACTCGATTTGAACATCGATTTGAAATTTGACCGTTACTCTTTTTTTTCTAGCCGTTGGAACATCATCATTACTGAATCGATTGAGGATTCCCAGCAACGGTAACCTAATCGATTGGGGAATCGATTTACAAGGTTAAGAGTATAAATAGGATTAGTTCTAAATCGATTTCTGCATTGTATTTTCCAGATTTTCACTGATTTCTCTTGTCTGCTTCATTCTTCTGTCTCTGTATCTGTTAGCATCTTCATTCTACATTCTACCTACTTTGAATCTACATCAAGTTATTGATATGGCACGTGTGAAACAGACCCAAGCTCGTACTCCATCACCCTCATCTTCTTCTACAAGTGAAACACCTTCACCCCCACCCACTTTGACTAAGAGAGTACCTATACCCACTCACAAAATTCTTGCCAAAGATAAGGGCAAGGCTCCTGCACCAATCCAAGAGAAGATGAAGAAACGTAAGGAACCCCCAACAGAGAAGCTCATGGCTGATGCCATGAAAGAAATATCTCAGAAAAGGAAGAAGAAACCTAATTCTACACCACCTCCCAAGAAGGTCTCAACACCAAAGGAAAAGGAGGCACAACCATCTCTATCAACAGACTTTGCAAAGAGAAAAATTCATGAGGCAAGAACCATGGATTTTGCATACTTTGATGTTGTTGAATTCACATTTCAGAATCATCTCAGATTTCATGGATTGGAGAGTTTTCTGTCATCTACACTTGATAGCTACCCAAGGCTGATCAGGGAATTTTACTCTACTTTCAAGTTGACTGAAGAAGGGTTTACTGCGTTAGTTAAAGGAAAAAGGATTGCAATGTCCTTTGATGATTTCTCTACCTTGTCAGGATTGCCATTTTACGGCAAGTCTATCGATGGCAGCTCGGAAAATGATCTTTTTCAAAAATTTTGTGAATTAGGGTTTAAGGTTTAGGATTTAATGTTTAAGGTTTTGGGTTTGAGGTTCGGGTTATAGTATATAGGGTTATCTTCATTGCAAAATATTACTACAAAACGATCATAATAATAACATATAATGAAATATAGTTGTCAAATAAAGATGTAATTATTACTTTATTTGAAAATAATATTTTATTATATGTTATTCAAATCTTCTTTATTAAATGTTATTATTGTCTTCGTTTTATAGTTGTACTTAATAACAAAGATAATAATAACATATAACAAAATTGAGTTGTCAAGTAAATATAAAATAATTTATTTATTTGACAATTCTATTTTATTATATGTTATTATTATCTTCGTTATTGAGTACAACTACAAACGAAGATAATAATAATAATTAATAAAATAGAGTTGTCTAATAAATAAGTAATTATTAATTTATTTGAAACACTATTTTATTATATCTTATTATTATCTTCGTTTTATTGTTTTACTACATAATGAAGATAATAATAATATTTAATAAACTTGAGTTTATCAAATAGATATATACTTATTACTTTATTGGACAACTCTATTTTATTTTATGTTATTACTAACATATAACAAAATAAATAAGTAATTATTATTTTATTTGACGACTCTATTTTATTATATGTTATTATTATCTTTTTTTATTAAGTACAACTAAAAAATGAAGATGATAATAATATTTAATAAAATAAAATTGTCTAATAAATAATTAATTATTACTTTACTTGAAAACACTATTTTATTATATGTTATTATTATCTTCATTTTGTAGTTATACTTTGTAACAAAGATAATAAAAAAATATAACAAAATTTAGTTGCCAAATAAATATCAAATAATTAATTTATTTGACAACTCTATTTTATTATATGTTATTATTAACTTCGTTATAGAGTACAACTACAAAACGAAGATAATAACAATATTTAATAAAATAGGGTTGTCTAATAAATAAGTAATTATTACTTTATTTGAAAACACTATTTTATTATATGTTATTATTATCTTCGTTTTATTGTTTTACTACATAACGAAGATAATAATAACATATAATAAAACTTAGTTTATCAAATAAATATGTACTTATTACTTTATTTGACAATTCTATTTTATATTATGTTATTATTATTATTTTCATTATAGAGTTGTACTTCATAACGAAGACAATACTAACAAATAATTAAATAGAGTTGTTAAATAAAGTAATAATTACATAATTTTATTTCACAACTCTATTTTATTATATGTTATTACTATCTTCGTTTTGCAGTCAAACTTTAAAAGGAAGATAATAATAACATATGATAAAATAAAATTGTCAAATAAATTAATAGTTACATATTTATTTGACAACTCTATTTTATTATATGTTATTATTATCTTCGTTTTATAGTTTTACTTCATAACGATGATAATAATAACATAGAACAAAGTTGAGTTTGAAAATAAATAAGTAATTATTATTTTATTTGACAACTCTATTTTATTATATGTTATTATTATATGTGTTATGAAATAAAACCATAAAACGAAGATAATACTAACATTAACTAAAATAGAGTTGTCAAATACTGTAATATTTAAATATTTTTTTAACAACACTATTTTTATATATATTATTATTATCTTCATTTTGTATTTAAATTTTTATCTTTGTTTTGTATTTTATTATATATTATTATTTGACAACACTGTTTTATATTATTATTATTTATTTGACAACACTATTTATTTAATGTTATTAGTATCATATAATAAAATAGAGTTGTCAAATAAAGTAATAAGTACATATTTATATGACATCTCTATTTTATTATATGTTATTAGTATCTTCGTTTTGTAGTTGTACTAAATAACGAAAACAATAATTAACATATAACAAAATTGAGTTGTAAAAGAACTATGTAATTATTACTTTATTTGACAACTCTATTTTATTAAATGATATTACTATCTTCATTATGCAGTCAAACATTAAAATGAAGATAATAATAACATATAATAAAATAGAATTATCAAATAAATTAAAAAATACATATTTATTTGACAACTCGTGTTTATTATATGTTATTATTATCTTCGTTATTGAGTACAAACTATAAAACGAAGATAATAATAATAATTAATAAAATAGAATTGTCTAATAAATAAGTAATTATTAATTTTATTTGAATAGACTATTTTATTATATCTTATTATTATCTTCATTTTATTGTTTTACTAAAAACGAATATAATAATAATATTTAATAAAATGGAGTTTATCAAATAAATATATACTTATTATTTTATTTGACAACTTTATTTTATTTTATGTTATTATTATTTTCATAATATAGTTGTACTTCATAACGAAGACAATAATAACATATAATTAAATAGAGTTGTTAAATAATGTAATAATTATATATTTAATTGACAACTCTATATTATTATATGTTATTACTATCTTCATTTTATAGTTTTACTTCATAACGAAGATAATAATAACAGATTACAAAATTGAAGATGATAATAATATTTAATAAAATAAAATTGTCTAATAAATAATTAATTATAACTTTATTTGACAATACTATTTGATTATATGTTATTATTATCTTCGTTTTATGGTTTTACTACATAATGAAGATAATAATAACATATAATAAAATTGAGTTTATCAAATAAATTTGTAATTAGTACTTTATTTAACAACTTTACTTTATTATATGTTATTATAATCTTCAACATATAGTACAACTATATTATGACGATAATAATAACATATAATAAAATAGAGTTGTCAAATATATTAATCATTACATATTTATTTAATAGTTCAATTGTATTATATGTTAGTATTATTTTTGTTATTAAGTGCAACTATAACGAAGATAATAGTAACATTTAATAAAATAGAGTTTTTTAAGTAAAGTAAACATTGACAACACTATTTTATTAAATTTATTATTATCTTCATTATGTAGTTGCATTTAATAACAAAGATAATAATAACATACAACAAAATTGAGTTGTCAAATAAATATGTAATAATTAATTTATTTGACAACTTTATTTTATTATATGTTATTACAATCTTCATTATTAACTACAATTACAAAATGGAATTAATAATAATATTTAATAAAATAGAGATTTCTAATAATTATGTAATTTTACTTTACTTGACAACACTATTTTATTATATGTTATTATTATCTTCATTTTGTAGTTAAACTTAATAACAAAGATAATAATAAAATATAACAAAATTTAGTTGCCAAATAAATATCAAATAATTAATTTATGTGACAACTCTATTTTATTATATGTTATTATTAACTTCATTATTGAGTACAACTATAAAACAAAGATAATAATAATATTTAATAAAATAGAGTTGTCTAATAAATAAGTAATTATATTTTACTTGAAAACACTATTTTACTATATGTTATTATTATCTTCGTTTTATTGTTTTACTACATAACAAAGATAATAATAACATATAATAAAATTTAGTTTATCAAATAAATATGTACTTATTACTTTATTTGACAATTCTACTTTATATTATGTTATTATTATTATTTTCGTTATATAGTTGTACTTTATAACGAAGACAATACTAACATATAATTAAATAGAGTTGTTAAATAAAGTAAAAATTACATATTTATTTGACAACTCTATTTAATTATATGTTATTACGATCTTTGATTTGCAGTCAAACTTTAAAAGCAAGATAATAATAACATATGATAAAATAAAATCATCAAATAAATTAATAGTTATATATTTATTTGACAACTCTATTTTATTATATGTTATTATTATCTTCGTTTTATTGTTTTACTACATAACGAAGATAATAATAACATATAATATAATTTAGTTTATCAAATAAATATGTACTTATTACTTTTTTTGACAATTCTATATTATATTATGTTATTATTATTATTTTTGTTATATAGTTGTACTTCATAACGAAGACAATACTAACATATAATTAAATAGAGTTGTTAAATAAAGTAAAAATTACATATTTATTTGACAACTCTATTTAATTATATGTTATTACGATCTTTGATTTGCAGTCAAACTTTAAAAGAAAGATAATAATAACATATGATAAAATAAAATTATCAAATAAATTAATAATTATATATTTATTTGACAACTCTATTTTATTATATGTTATTATTATCTTCGTTTTATAGTTTTACTTCATAACGACGATAATAATAACATATAACAAAGTTGAGTTTAAAATAAATAATTAATTATTATTTTATTTGAGAACTCTATCTTATTATATGTTATTATTATATGTGTTATGAAATAAAACCATAAAACGAAGATAATGATAACATTAACTAAAATAGAGTTGTCAAATATTGTAATACTTAAATATTTATTTAACAACACTATTTTATTATATATTATTACTATTTTCATTTTGTATTTAAATATTATCTTTGTTTTGTATTTTATTATATATTATTATTTGACAACACTGTTTTATATTAAAATTATTGATTTGACAACACTATTTTATTTAATGTTATTAGTATCATATAATAAAATAGAGTTGTCAAATAAAGTAATAATTACATATTTATATGACAACTCTATCTTATTATATGTTATTAGTATCTTCATTTTGTAGTTGTATTAAATAACGAAAATAATAATAACATATAACAAAATTGAGTTGTAAAAGAACTATGTAATTATTAATTTATTTGACAACTCTATTTTATTAAATGATATTACTATCTTCGTTATGCAGTCAAACATTAAAATCAAGATAATAATAACATATAATAAAATAGAATTATCAAATAAATTAATAATTACATATTTATTTGACAAGTCTGGTTTATTATACGTTATTATTATCTTCGTTTTGTAGTTGTACTAAATAACGAAAATAAAAATAACATATAACAAAATTGAGTTGTAAAATTAATATGTAATTATTACTTTATTTGACAACTCTATTTTATTATATGTTATTTTGTCGAGGGGTACGAAAGTCGCTCGAAAAGTCCAAATGAAATCGAGGACCGGGAGACCATTATAGCATTCTTTTACAGAATTTATAACTTTGTTTCGGGTTCCGTGCCAGATTTCAAACACTAGCCAACGTCTAGTCCGAAAATACAGATGTTGGTCATTTATCGTCGATGGATCTGAAAGTCGCTCGAAAAGTCCAAATGAAATCGAGGACTGGGAGACCATTATAGAATTCTTGATTTGAATTTATAATTGTGTTTCGGGTTCCGCGTAAGATTTGAAACACTAGCAATCGTCTTGTTCGAAAATATGGAATTCGGTCCATTTTAGTCGGGTGGTACGAAAATCCCTAAAAAAGTCCCGATGAAATCGAGTACCAGGAGACCCTTATAGCATTGTTCTCCAAAATTTATAATTGTGTTTTGGGTTCCGCGTAAGATTTGAAAATCTAGCCATCGTCTTGTTCGAAAATACAGATTTCGGTCCATTTTAGTCTGGTAGTACGAAAATTCCCCGAAAATAAGAATTTCGGTCCATTTTTTTTCATGTGTACGAGAGACCCTCATAGCTTTCTTCTCTAAAATTTATAACTGCGTTTCGAGTTCCGTGTCTGATTCCAAACACAAACCATCGTTTTGTTCGAAAATACGAATTTCGGTCCATTTTAGTCGGGTGGTACGAAAGACACCCGAAAAGTCTAGATTAAATCAAGGACCAAGAGACTCTTATAGCATTCTTCTAAAAAATTTATAATTGTGTTTCGGGTTCCGCGCCAAATTTCAATCACTAGCCAAAGTCTTTTTCGAAAATACGGATTTTAGTCTATTTTGGTTGGATCGTATGAAAATCGTTCGAAAAGTCCAAATGAAATCGAGGACCAGGAGACCCTTAGAGCATTATTCTCCAAAATTTATAACTGTGTTTCGAGTTCCGCGCCAGATTTCAAACACTAGCCATCGTCCGGTCCGAAAATACGAATTTTAGTCCATTTTTGTCGGGTGATACGAAAATCTCCTAAAATGACCAGGTGAAATCGAGGACCCGGAAGAAGCTTATAGCATTCTTCTCCTAAATATATAACTGAGTTTCGGGTTTCGCGCCAGATTTCAAACACTTGCCATCGTCTGGTCTGAAAATATAGATTTCGGCCCTCTTTTGTCGAAGTGTAAGAAAAACGTCTGAAAAGTCCAGATGAAATCGAGGACTGAGAGACCTTTCTAGCATTCTTCTCCTAAATTTATAACTATGTTCCGAGTTCCGTGTCGGATTTCAAACACTAGCCATTGTTTTGTGCAAAAATACGAATTTCGGTCCATTTAAGTCGGGTGGTACGAAAATCACCCGAAAATACCAGATGAATCGCGGACTTGGAGACCCTTATTACATTCTTCTCCTAAATCTATAACAGTGTTTCGGATTCTAGGTCAGATTTCAAACACTAACCATCGTTTGGTCCGAAAATATAGATTTTTGTCCATTTTTGTCGAGGGGTATGAATATCGCCTGAAAAGTCCAGATAAAATTGACGACCGAGAGACCCTTGTAGCATTCTTCTTCAAAATTTATAATTGTATTTCGGGATCCATGCCAAATTTCAAACACTAGCCAATGTCTGGTGTGAAAATACGGATTTCAATCAATTTTAGTCTAGTGGTATGAAAATCGCCCGAAAAGTACAAATGAAATTGAGGACCGGGAGACCCTTATAGAATTCTTCTCCTAAATTGGTAAATGTGTTTCAGATTTCATATAATACCACTAGTTTTGATTCACAAGTCCTGATAAAAGCTTCACAACGTCAGATTTCAAACACTAGCCATTGTCTTGTTCGAAAATACAGATTTCTTTCCATTTTTGTCGGGTGGTACGAAAATTGCCCGAAAAGTCTAGATGAAATCGAGGACCGGAAAACCCTTATAGCATTCTTCTCCTAAATTTCTAACAGTATTTTAGGTTTTGCGTCAAATTTCAAACACTAGCCCTCTTCTGGTTCGAAAATACAGATTTCAGTCCATTTTTGTCGGGTGTTACGAAAATCAATCCAAAAGTCCAATTGAAATCGAGGATCCGGAAACCCTTATAGCATTCTTCTCCTTAATATATAACCGTGTTTCGTGTTCCGCGTCAAATTTCAAACACTAGCCATCGTCTGGTCCGAAAATACATATTTTAGTCAATTTTTGTCGATGGGTATGAAACTCGCTCGAAAAGTCCAGATGAGATAGAGGACCAAGAGACCCTTATAGCATTCTTCTTCTAAACTTATAATTTTGTTTCGGGTTCTGCCTCAAATTTCAAACACTAGCCATCCTCTAGTTCGAAAATATGGATTTCGGTCCATTTTTTTTTGTGTGGTACAAAAATCGCCCTAAAAGTTCAAATGAAATCAAAGACCGGGAGACCCTTATAGCATTCTTCTTCTAAATATATAATGGTGTTTCGAGTTCTGTGTCAGATTTCAAACACTAGTCATCGACTGATCAAAAAATACAGATATTGGTCCATCTTTGTAGAGGTATACGGAAATCGCTCGAAAAGTCTAGATGAAATCGAGGACCGAGAGACCCTTATAGCATTATTCTTCTAAACTTATAATTTTGTTTCGGGTTCTGCGTCAAATTTCAAACACTAGCCATCGTCTAGTTCAAAAATATTGATTTCGGTCCATTTTTGTTGTTTCATACCAAAATCGCCCTAAAAGTTCAGATGAAATCGAAGACCGGAAGACCCTTATAGCATTCTTCTTCTAAATATATAATGGTGTTTCGAGTTCTGTGTCAGATTTCAAACACTAGTCATCGACCGAAAGAATGTTGTAAGGGTCTCTCGGTCCTCGATTTCATCTGGAGTTTTCGGGAGATATTCGTACAACCCGACAAAAATGGACTGAAATGCGTATTTTCGAACAACACGATGGCTAGTGTTTGAAATCTAAGCAAAACCCGAAACACATTTATAAATTTAGAAGAAGAATGCTATAAGGTTCTCTTGGTCCTCGATTTCGTACCCCTCGACAAAAATTGACCAAAATATGTATTTTCGGACCAAACTATGGCTAGTGTTTGAAATCTGACACGCAACCCGAGACACAGTTATATATTAAGCATAAGAATGCTATAAGGGTTTCCCGGTCCTCGATTTCATTTGGACTTTTGGACCGATTTTCGTAACACTCGTAAAAAATGGACCGAAATTTGTATGTTTGGACTAGAAGAGGGCTAGTGTTTGAAATTTGACGCGGAACCTGAAATACTGTTATAAATTAAGGACAAGAATGCTATAAGGGTTTCCCAGTCCTTAATTTCATATGGACTTTTTGGGCGATTTTCGTACCACCCGACAAAAATGGAATTATATGGAATTTGTCGTTGTGAAGATATTATCAGGACTTTTGTATCAAAACTAGTGGTATTATATGGAATTTGAAACACATTTATAAATTTAGGAGAAGAATTCTATAAGGGTCTCCTGGTGCTTGATTAAATTTAGAAGAAGAAGGCTTTAAGGGTTTCTCGGTCGTCGATTTCCTTTGGACTTTTAGGGCGATTTTCGTACGCCTAAAAGAAAATGGACCAAAATCTATATTTTCGAACCAGACGATGGCTAGTGTTTGAAATCTGACTCGGAATCCGATACACTGTGATATATTTTGGAGAAGAATGCTATAAGGATCTCCCGGTCCCCGATTTCATACGGTATTTTTGGGTGGTTTGCGTACCACTCAACCAAAATGGACCGAAATTCTTATTGTTGAACAAAACAATGGCTAGTGTTTGAAATGCGACACGGAACTGGCAACACAGTTAAAAGTTTAGGAGAAGAATGCTATAAGGGTCTCTCGGTCCTCGATTTCATCTGGACTTTTCAGGCGATTTTCCCACCCCTCAATAAAAAAGGACCGAAATCTATATTTTCGGACAAGACGATGGCAAGTGTTCGAAATCTGGCATAGAACGTAAAACCTAGTATTAAATTTTTGGAGAAGAATGCTATCACGAACTTTCAGGGTGATTTTCGTACCACCCGACAAAAAATGAACCGAAATTCGTATTTTCGAACAAGATAATTGCTAGTGTTTGAAATCTGATGCGGAACCCGTAACACAGTTATAAATTTTTGAGAAAAATGCTATAAGGGTCTCCCGATCTTCCATTTCATCTTGGCTTTTCTGGCGATTTTCGTACCACCCGACAATCATGGTCCGAAATCGGTATTTTCAAACAAGACAATTGCTAGTATTTGAAATCTGAGGTCGAACCCGAAACTTAGTTATAAATTTAGGAGAAGAATGCTATAAGAGTCTCATGGTCCTCGATTTCATCGGGTCTTTTCGGGCGATATTCGTACCAGACAATAGCTAGTGTTTGAAATCTAGCGTGAAAACCGAAACACAGTTATAAATTTTGGAGCAGAATGCTATAATGAGTTCTCGGTCCTCGATTTCATCTGGACTTTTTGGGCGTTTTCGTACCACTCGACAAAAATGGACTAAAATCTGTATTTTCGGCCACACATAGGCTAGTGTTTGAAATCTAGCGCGGAACTCGAATCACAGTTATAAATTTTGGAGAAGAATGCTACAAGGGTCTCCCTGTCCTCGATATCATCTGGACTTTTTGGGCAATTTTCATACGATCCAACTAAAATTGACTGAAATTCGTATTTTCGAAAAAGACTATGGCTAGTGTTTGAAATCTTACGTGGAATCCGAAACACATTTATAAATTTTTTAGAAGAACGATATAAAGGGTCTCCCAGTCCTCGATTTCATTTGGACTTTTTGGGATATTTTCGTACCCCTCGACAAAAATGGACCAATATCAGTATTTTAAGACCAGACGATGGCCAGTGTTTGAAATCCAACCTGAAATGAGAAACATTGTTATATATTTAGGAGAAGAATGCTATAATGGTCAACCGGTCCTCGATTTCATCTAGACATTTCGGGCGATTTTCGTTCACCCCGATTAAAATAGACCAAAATCCGTAATTTCCAACAAGACAATGGCTAGTGTTTGAAATCTGACGCGGAACCCGATATACATTTATAAATTTCGGAGAAGAATGCTATAAGAGTCTTCTGGTCCTCGATTTCATATGGACTTCTCGGCCGATTTTCGTACCATGCACCTAACAAAAAGGATGAAATTTGATGTGGAACCCGATACACAGTTATAAATTTTGGAGAAGAATGCTTTAAGGGTATCCTGGTCGTCGATTTCATCTGGACTTTTTAGGCGATTTCAGTACCACTAAACAAATATGGACCGAATTTCTTATTTTCGGACCAGACGATGACTAGTTTATTAAATTTGACGCAGAACCCGAAACTCAGTTATATATTTACGAGAAGAATGCTACAATAATCTTCTTCTCCTCGATTTCATCTGGACTTTTCGGGAAATTTTCGCACCCCTAAAAAAAATGGACCAAAATCTCTATTTTCAGACTAGACGATAGCTAGTGTTTGAAATCTGTCGCAGAAGCCGAAACACAGTTATAAATTTTGGATAAGAATGCTATAAGGGTTTCCCAGTCCTCGATTTCATCTGGACTTTTCGAGCGATTTTCATACGACCCGACAAAAATGGACCGAAATAAGTATTTCCTAAAAATAGACGGGGGTTAGTGTTTGAAATTTGACACGGAACCCAGAACATAGTTATAAATTTTGGAGAAGAATGCTATGGGGGTCTCCCAGTCCTCGATTTGATCTGAACGTTTCGGGCGATTTTCATACCACTCGAAAAAATGGACAGAAATCAGTATTTCAAGACCAGACGAGGGCTAGTGTTTGAAATTTGACGCAGAACCTGAAACACAGTTATACATTTTGGAGAAGAATGCTATAAGGGTCTCCCGGTCCTCGATCTCATCTAAACTTTTTAGGCATTTTCATAACAGTAGACTAAAATGGATTGAAATCCGTATTTTCGGCCCAGACGATGGCTAGTAGTGTTTGAAATTTGACATGGAACCCGAAATACAGTTATAAATTTAGAAGAAGAATGCGATAAGGGTCTCTCGATCGTCGATTTCATCTGGACTTTTTAGGCGATTTTCGTACCCCTCGACAAAAATGGACCAAAATCTCTACTTTTAGACTAGACAATGGCTAGTGTTTGAAATCTGCCCCGGAATCCGAAAATTGTTATATATTTAGGAGAAGAATGCTATAAGGGTCTCCAGGTCCTCGATTTCATCTGGTATTTTCGGGTGATTATCGTACCACCCGACTAAAATGGACCGAAATTCGTATTTTGGAACAAAACAATGGCTAGTGTTTGAAATCTGATACAGAACTCGGAAAACAGTTTTAAATCTAGGAGAAGAATGCTATAAGGGTCTCTCGGTCTTCGATTTCATCTGAACTTTGCATGCAATTTTCTTTCCCCTCGAAAAAAAATGATCAAAATCTATATTTTTGAAACAATTCCCTGGGACCGTGATTGATCATTAGTTTAATAAAAGTGTTCTTTTGTTAAATTGATTATCAATCTTGTTGCATTTTTTAAAAAAATGTCATATACCTTTTTAGACAATAGAGGTCATTATTTTCAACACTCTTCTCCAAAATTTATAATTGGGTTTCGGGGTTCCACGTCAAAATTCAAACACTAGCCATCGTTTGATGCAAAAAATACATATTTTGGTCCATTTTTGTCGAGGGGTACGAAAATCGCCCGAAAAGTGCAGATAAATCAAGAACCGAGAGACCCTTATAGAATTCTTCTCCCAAAATTTATAAATGTGTTTCAGGTTTGGGGTTAATTTCAAACACTAGCCATAGTCTTGTTCGAAAATACGGATTTCGGTCCATTTTAGTCAGGTGGTATGAAAATTGTCCGAAAAGTCCAGATGAAATCGAGGACCATGAGACCCTTATAGAATTCTTCTCCAAAATTTATAACTGTTTTCGAGTTTCCCGTCAGATTTCAAACACCAACAATCGTTTTGTTCGCAAATACAGATTTTGGTTCATTTTTGTAGGGTGGTACGAAAATCCTCCAAAAAGTCCAGATGAAATCGAAGACCTAGAGACCTTTATAGCATACTTCTCCAAAGTTTATAATTGTGTTTTGGGTTCTGCAACAGATTTCAAACACTTACGACCGTTTTTCTAGGGTGGTACGAAAATCACCCGAAAAGTCCAGATGAAATCAAGGACCGGGAGACCCTGATAGCATTCTTCTCCAAAATGTATTACTAGGTTTTAGGTTCCGCGCTAGATTTTAAACACTTGTCATCGTGTGGTCCGGAAATATAGATTACGGTCCTTTTTGTCAAGGGGTAAGAAAATCGCCTAAAAAGTCCAGATGAAATCGAGGGCCGAGAAACCCTTATAGTATTCTTCTCCTAAATTTATAATTGTGTTTTGAGTTCCGCGCTAGATTTCAAACACTATCCATTGTCTGGTCCGAAAATATAGATTTTGGTCCATTTTTGTAGAGGGGTACGAAAATCGCTCGAAAAGTCCAGATGTAATCGACGACCGAGAGACCCTTATAGCATTCTTATTCTAAATTTATAACTGTATTTCGGGTTCCATGTCATATTTCCAACACTAACCATCGAGGACCGGGAGACCCTTATAGCATTCTTGTCCAAAAATTTAACTGTCTTTCAGGTTCCGCGTCATATTTCAAACACTAGTCATTGTTTTGTTCGAAAATAAGAATTTCGGTCCATTTTAGTCGGGTGGTACGAAAATCTCACGAAAAGTCCAGATGAAATCTAGGACCGGGACACCCTTATATCATTCTTCTCCAAAATTTATAATTGTGTTTCAGGTTGCATGTTAGATTTCAAACACTAGCCACAATCTTTTTCGAAAATACGGATTTTTGTCCTTTCTCGTCGATGGTATGAAAATCACCTAAAAAGTCTAGATGAAATCGATGACTGGGAAATCCTTATAACATTCTTCTCCAAAATTTATAATTTTGCTTCGGGTTCCGCGTCATATTTCAAAGATTAGCCATCGTTTGGTCCGAAAATACGGATTTCGGTCCATTTAAGTCGGGTGGTACGAAAATCGCCCGAAAAGTCTAGATGGAATCGAGGACCGAGAGACCCCTATAGCATTTTTCTTCTAAATCTATAACTGTGTTTCGTGTTTCGCGTCAGGTTTCAAACACTAAAAATCGTCTTTTTCAAAAATACGGATTTCAGTCCATTTTAGTCGTGTGGTACGAAAGTCGCCCGAGAAGTCCAGATGAAATCTAGGACCAGCAGACTCTTATATCATTTTTCAAAATTTATAACTGTGTTTCGGGTTCTGCGTTAGATTTCAAACACTAGCCATAGTCTTTTTCGAAAATACGGATTTCGGTCCATTTTAGTTGGATCGTATGAAAATCGCCCAAAAAGTTCAGATAAGACCAGAAGACCCTTATAGCATTCTTCTCAAAAATTTATAATTGTGTCTCGAGTTCCGCGTAAGATTTCAAACACTAGCCCAAGCTGGTCCGAAAATACAGATTTTACTCCATTTTTGTCGAGGGGTACAAAAATCACCTGAAATGTCTAGATGAAGTAGAGAACCGAGAGACCCTTATAGCATTCTTCTCCAAAATTTATACGGTTTCAGTCCAGTTTTTGTCGGGTGGTACGAAATCACCCGAAAAGTCTAGATGAATCCGAAGACCAGGAGACCTTGATAGCATTCTTCTCCAAAATTTATTACTGGTTTTTAGGTTCTGCGCCAGATTTCAAACACTTGCCATCGGTTGGTCCAAAAATATAAATTTCGGTCCTTTTTTTTTTTTAGGGTAAAATAATCGCCTGAAAAGTCCAGATGAAATCGAGGACCGAGAGACCCTTATATCATTCTTCTCCTAAATTTATAATTGTGTTCCGAGTTCCGTGTCCGATTTCAAACACTAGCCATTATTTTGTTCAAAAATACAAATTTCGGTCTATTTCAGTCAGGTGGCACGAAAGTCACCCGAAAATACTAGATGAAATCGAGGACCGGGAGACCCTTATAACATTCTTCTCCTAAATACATAACAGTGTTTCTGATTCCGAGTCAGATTTCAATCACTAGCCATCGTTTGGTCCGAAAATATAGATTTTGGTTCATTTTTTTCGACGGGTACGAAAATCGCCCGAAAAGTCCAGATGAAATCGACGACTGAGAGACCGTTATAGCATTCTTCTTCTAAATTTATAACTGTATTTCGGTTTCCATTTCAAATTTCAAACACTAGCAATCATCTGGTCCGAAAATACGGATTTCAATCCATTTTAGTCTAGTGGTATGAAAATCGGCCGAAAAGTCCAGATGAAATCGAGGATCGAGAGACCCTTATAGAGACCCATCCATATTGTTTGAAATCTGACGCGGAAACCAAAACACAGTTTTAAATTTCGAAGAAGAATGCTTTAAGAGACTCTTAGTCCTCGATTTCATTTGGACTTTTCGAGCGAGTTTTGTACCCCTCGAATAAAGGGACCAAAATCTGTATTTTTCGACTAGACGATGGCTAGTGTTTGAAATCTGACGCGGAACCCAAAACACTATTATATATTTAGGAAAAGAATGCTATAAGGGTCTCTCGGTCCTCGATTTCATCTGGACTTTTCAACGATTTTCGTACTACTCGACAAAAATTGACCGAAATCCGTATTTTCGAACAAATCGATAGCTAGTGTTTGAAATCTGATGTGGAACCCGAAACACATTTATAAATTTAGGAGAAGAATACTATAAGACTCTCTTGGTCCTCGATTTCATCTGGAAATTTAGGGAGATTTTTGTACCACCTAACTAAAATAGACTGATATATGTATTTTCAAACAACATGATGTCTAGTGTCTGAAATCTAAGGCAGAAACCGAAACACAGTTATAAATTTAGAAGAAGAATGCTATAAGGGTCTCTCGGTCCACGATTTCATATGGACTTTTAGGGCAATTTTCGTACCACCCGACAATAATGGACCGAAATATGTATTTTCGAACAAGACAATGGATAGTGTTTGAAAACTAACGCGGAACCCGAACCACAGTTATAAATTTAGGAGAAGAATGCTATTAGAGTCTCCTGGTCCTCGATTTTATCTAGAGATATTCGGGCGATTTTTGTACCACCCGAATAAAATGGACCGAAATTCACATTTTTGAACAAATTGATGGCAATTGTTTGAAATCTTACGCGGAAACCGAAACACATTTATAAATTTAGAAGAAGAATGCTATAAGAGTCTATTGGTCCTCGATTTCATCTGGATTTTTCGTGCGATTTTCGTACCACCCTTCTAAAATGGATCTAAATCCATATTTTTGGACTACACGACGGCTAGTGTTTGAAATCCAACACGGAACTCGGTACACAGATATAAATTTATGAGAAGAATGCTATTAGGGTCTCTCGGTCCTCGATTTCATCTGGACTTTTCGGAAATTTTCGTACTACTCGACAAAAATAGACTTAAATCTGTACTTTCAAACAAGACGATGGCTAGTGTTTGAAATCTGATGTTGAACCCGAAACACTGTTATATATTTAGGAGAAGAAATCTATATGGGTTTCCTAGTCCTCAATTTCATCTGGACTATTCAGGCAATTTTCGTACAACCCGACAAAAATGGACCGAAATCCGTATTTTCGAACAAGACGATGGATAGTGTTTGAAATCTGACGCAGAACCCGAAACACAGTTATAAATTTAGGAGAAAAATGCTATAAGAGTATCTTGGTTCTCGATTTCGTATGTACATTTCGGGCTTGTTTCGTACCCCTCGACAAAAATGGACCAAAATATGTATTATCAAACTAGATGATGGTTAGTGTTTGAAATCTGACGCGGAACCTGAAACACTATTATATATTTAGCAGCAGAATATTAAAAGGGTCACTCAGACCTCGATTTCATCTTGACTATTTGGGCGATTTTCGTACCACCCGACGAAAATGGACCGAAATCCGTTTTTTCGAACCAAACTATGGTTAGTTTTTTAAATCTGATGCGGAATCCGAAATACTGTTATAAATTTAGGAGAATAAAGAAATAAGGGATTCCTGGTCCTCCATTTCATTTGGACTTTTCGGGCGATTTTCGATCTACCCGATAAAAATGGAACGAAATATGTATTTTCGGACCAGACTATGGCTTGTATTAGAAATGTGACGTGGAACCCGAAATACAGTTATATATTTAGGAGAAGTATGCATTAAGATACCCGATTAAAATGGACCGATATCCGTACTGTCGAACAAGATGATGGCCATTATTTAAACTCTGATGCGGAACTCGAAATACATTTATAAACTTAGGAGAAGAATGCAATAAGAGTCTCCTGGTCCTCGATTTCATCTGGAGATTTTGGGAGATTTTCGTACCACCCAACTAAAATGGACCGATATCCGTATTTTCGAACAAGATGATGGCTAGTATTTAAAATCTGACGCAGAACTCGAAACACAGTTATAAATTTAGAAGAAGAATGCTATAAGGAACTCTCAATCCTCGATTTCATTCAGACATTTCAGGCGATTTTCGTACCACCCGACGAAAATGGACCGAAATCCGTTTTTTCGAACCAAACTATGGTTAGTTTTTTAAATCTGATGCGGAATCCGAAATACTGTTATAAATTTAGGAGAATAAAGAAATAAGGGATTCCTGGTCCTCCATTTCATTTGGACTTTTCGGGCGATTTTCGTACTACCCGATAAAAATGGAACGAATTATGTATTTTCGGACCAGATGATTGCTTGTATTAGAGTCTATTGGTCCGATATTTCATCTGGACATTTCGGTAGATTTTCGTACCACCCGACTAAAATGGACCGATATCCGTATTTTCGAACAAGATGATGGCCAGTATTTAAAATCTGATGCGGAAGTCGAAATACATTTATAAACTTAGTAGAAGAATGCAATAAGAGTCTCCTAGTCCTCGATTTCATCTGGAGATTTCGGGAGATTTTCGTACCACCCGACTAAAGTGGACCGATATCCGTATTTTTGAACAAGATGATGGCTAGTATTTAAAATCTGACGCAGAACTCGAAACACAGTTATAAATTTAGAAGATGAATGCTATAAGGGACTCTCAATCCTCGATTTCATTCGGACATTTTAGGCGATTTTTGCACCACCCGACTAAAATTGACCGAAATCTGTATTTTCGAACAAGACGATGGCTAGTGTTTGAAATCTGACGCCAAAATCGAAATATAGTCGTAAATTTAGAAGAAGAATGCTATAAGGGTCACTCGGTCCTCGATTTCATCTAGACTTTTTGGGCGATTTTCATACCCCTTGACAAAAATTGACCAAAATCTGTATTTTCATACCAGACGATTCTTAGTGTTTGAAATCTGACACGTAACCCGAAAACTGTTATATATAAAGCAGAAGAATGATATAAGGGTCGCTCGGTCCTGGATTTCATCTGGACTTTTCGGGCTATTTTCGTACCACACGACAAAAAAGGACCGAAATCCATATTTTCGAACAAGACGATGTCTAGTGATTGAAATCTGACGCATAACGCGAAAGACTGTTACAGTTACATATTTAAGAGAAGAATGTTGTAAGGGTATCTCGATTCTCGATTTCATCTGCATATTCCGGCAATTTCGGACCAGACGAGGCTAGTGTTTGAAATTTGACGGAGAACCGGAAACACAGTTATAAATTTAGGAGAAAAATGTGATAAGAGTCTTCTGGTCCTCAATTTCATCTGCACATTTCGGGCAATTTTCGTGCCACCCGATTAAAATTGTTCCGATTTACATATTTTCGAACAAGATGATGGCTAGTGTTTGAAATCTGACGTGGAACCCGAAACACTTTATAAATTTATAAGAGAATGCTATAAGGGTCACTCGGTCCTCGATTTCATATGGACTTTTCGAGCGATTTTGTACCCCTCGACAAAAATGGACCATATATGTATTTTCTGACCAGACGATGGCTAGTGTTTGAAATCTGACGCGGAACCCAAAACCCTGTTATATATTTAGGAGAAGAATGTTATAAGGGTCTCCCGGTCCTCGTTTCATCTGGACTTTTCGGGCGATTTTCGTACCACACGACAAAAATGGACCGAAATCCGAATTTTCAACAAGATGATGGATAGTGTTTGAAATCTGACTGGAACTTGAAACACAATTATTTTTTAGGAGAAGAATGCTCTAAGAGTCTCTTGGTCCTCGATTTCATCGGATATTTCGGGCTATTTTTACCACCCGACTAAATGGACCGAAATCCGTATTTTCGAACAAGACGATGGCTAGTGTTTGAAATGTGACGCGGAACCCGAAACAAAGTTATAGATTTAGAAGATGAATGCTATAAGGTTCTCTCGGTCCTCGACTACATTTAACTTTTCGGCGAGTTTTGTACCCCTCGACAAAAATTGACCAAAATATGTGTTTTCGGACCTGACGATGGCTAGTGTTTGAAATCTGTCGAGGAACCGGAAACACGGTTATATATTAGAGAAGAATGCTATAAGGGTTTCCCAGTCCTCGATTTCATTTGGACTTTTGGATAGATTTTCGTAAATCACGAGAAAAATGGACAAAAATCTGTATTTTCGGACCAGAAGATGGCAAGTGTTTGAAATTTGATGCGGAACCTGAAATACTGTTCTAAATTTAGGAGAAGAATGCTATAAGGGTTTCCAGATCCTCAATTTCATCTGGAGGTTTCGGGTGATTTTCGAAGAAGAAGACAATGCTAGGGTTTGAAATCAGACGCTGTGAAGATATTATCAGGACTTTTGTATCAAAAGTAGTGGTATTATATGGAATCTGAACAACATTTATAAATTTAGGAGAAGAATTCGATAAGGGTCTTCCGGTCCTCGATTTCATCTGAAACTTTTCGATGGCGAGTGTTTGAAATCTGACCCGGAATCCGAAAACTGTTATATATTTTGGAGAAAATTGTTATAAGGTCTCCAAGTCCTCCATTTCATTTGGTATTTCCGGGTGATTTTCGTACCACTCAACTAAAATGGACCGAAATTCATATTAAAAAAAAATGGACAGAACACAATTATAATTTAGGAGGAAGAATGCTATAAGGGTCTCTCGATCCTCGATTTCATGTGGACTTTTCAGGCGATTTTCTTACCCCTCAACAAAAAGGACCGAAATCTTATATTTCGGACAAGACGATGGCAAGTGTTTGAAATCTGGCACGGAACCTAAAACCCAATAATAAACTTTGGAGAAGAATCCTATCAGTGTCTCCCGGTCCTCGATTTCATCTGGACTTTCAGTGATTTTCGTACCACCCGACAAAAAATGGACCAAAATTCGTATTTTCGAACAAGATGATTGCTAGTGTTTGAAATCTGATGCGGAACCCGAAACTCAGTTATAAATTTAGGAGAAGAATGCTATAAGAGTCTCCGCGTCCTTGATTTCATCTGGGATTTTTGGCAATTTTCGTATCACCTGACAAAAATGCACTGAAATCGTATTTTCGCACTAAACGATGGCTAGTGTTTGAATCTGGTGCGAAACATGAACACATTTATAATTTTGAGGAATAATGCTATAAGGGTCTCTCGGTCCTCGATATCATCTAGACTTTTCGTACCACTCGACAAAAATGGACTAAATCTGTATGTTGGAACCACACTTTGGCTAGTGTTTGAAATCTAGCGCGGAACTCGAAACACAGTTATAAATTTTGGAGAAGATGCTACAAGGGTCTCCTGGTCTTCGATTTCATCTGGACTTTTCGGGCAATTTTTCATACGATCCAACTAAAATGGACCGAATCCGTATTTTCCGAAAAAGACTATGGCTAGTATTTGATATTACGGACGTTAAACTACCACCCGACCAAAATGGACCGAAATCCGTATTTTCGAACAAGACAATTGTTAGTTTTTGAAATCTGATGCGGAACCGAAAACAATCATAAATTTAGAAGAGAAATGTTATAAGGTTGTCGACCTGATTTTATCTGGACTTTCACTCT
>PGTU02004155.1:0-20232 GCA_002896215.2 Cicer echinospermum
GCAGAATTTATTTTACCTATGGTTCCTTTTCCTTTGATTTTAGCTTGATCATTGTTTCCAAATGTTACGGACCCTCCATCTTTTTTGATAAATGACATGAAACAGTTCTTGTCACCCGTCATATGTCTTGAACAGCCACTGTCCAAGAACCATGGCCTTTTCTTGACATCTTGAGATCCATCCTGCATAATGTGTTATATCATTCTTAGGTACCCACTTGATTTTGGGTCCTGAGGAGTCAGCTTTAAAAACTGGTTTCTTACTGTTAAGTAATTTCTCAGAATGATCATTTTTAGAATGAGAATGATCTTTGCTGTTTTTTGACACGGGTTTAAAAAACTGGGCATTTGTTGTTTCTGATAAGCCTTCAGATCGATCTGAAGATCGTCTTGCTTTTTCAGTTTTTTTCAGAAAAATCTGTTTTTACTGTCAAATGTTCTTCCTTTTTGAAGATTCTCCTATTCTTATTTTTGTTATCCCTTTTTTTAAAATACATGCAAATCTAAATGTCCAATTTTTGTCACAGTATGAGCATTTGATCTTGGCATTTTCCTTCTTTCAGTTCAGGAATAAAAAAGGTTTCATACATTTTGGTTTTTGAGTTTTATCAAAACCAAGCCCGGCTTTATCAAATATCCCAACTTGGGATCCCATGATTTTCTGATAATGTCTCAGTAGCATAAATAAAATTTTTTAAAATCATTCTTAAGAGTTTCAACTTCAGCCTGAGAGAAGATCATTCTGGTTTGAAATGAAGATTGATCTTGGCTTGCTGTTTTTTCAAGTTTTCAAATTTCTAAGTTGTGAGTCCTTCAGATTTTGAATGATTTCTTTAAGTTTATCATTCATAATCTGAATTTTCTCTTTCTCTTCTTTTTCTTTGTAAAACTTTTCTTTAAAAGAACTACATTTTGAATGAGAAAGTTTGAATCATTAGCAAATTATCAAATTCAATTCCATTTGCTTTGCATATAAGACATGGTTCAGATTTTACCTCTGTTTCTTCAATTATCTGCCATTAAACACAGATGGCTTCTTCAGGTTCATCTGTTTCTGATTTCATCAGATTCATCCCAGGTTGCCATCATTTGATTTCTTTTGAGAGGATATTTCTTTGGTCCTTTTTTGTTTGATGGACATTCAGTTTTAAATGTCCTTGTTTGTTGCACCCAAAGCAAGTGATTTTGCTTTTATCAATCTCAGTTTTGAAGTCCTTCTTGTCTGGAGAAAACCCTTTGATCTGATCTCTTCTCCTCATCATTCTTTGTATTTTCCTTGTGAGAAGAGCAATTTCTTCATATCAACATCTTCTTGACTTCTTCTGAATCACTTTTCTCATTTGTCGTTGTATGTTTGGTGACACTTTGAGATGCTTTTACAGGCTACTACTTTACTTTTCTTTAACAGGTTTATCTTCCAGTAATAACACTTCATGTGCCCTTTAGAGTTCCTATAAGTTCTTCCAAACCCAATACTTCTAAATTTTTGCTTGACTTATTGCTGTCACCATTGGTCTCCATATGATTGGGAGACATCTCATGATCTTTCTTTACCCTGTCTTGTACTGAATAAGCTTTGCCAAGGGAGCGCATTTCGTTCACTATAGTTGTGAACCTTGAATACATTTTCATCGATTGTTCTCCTTCATTCATTTCAAATAATTCGAACTTTCGGATACCAATGTCAATTCTTGTTTCCTTAACATGACTCGTTCCTCATGGTGAGTTCGCAGTGTGTCCCATACCTTCTTGGCCGTATCACACTCATCTACTCTTTCACTTTCTTCCCTACTTAAGGCACATGATAAAAACAGTTGAGCTTTTGAGTTTAAAGAGTACCTTGGATTTTTCATCTGCTGTCCAATCTGATTCTTTCTTTTCAGCTGATGTAGCATCGTTTTGATCTATTTCTTGGTATAAAGTCTCCATCTGTGATGATTCTCCACATACCCGTATCTTGTGATTTTAGAAATAGCTGCATTTTGCCTTTCCAGAAGTAATAATCTGAGCCGTCAAAGTAATGGTGGTCTGTTTGAAGACCCTCCTTCAGCTATGTATTTAGCTTTTGACATTTTTCTTCCTGAATCTTTTGCTCTAACACTTTTAGGGTGTTTAAGTTTTTTAGAGACTGGCTCTGATGCCAATTTGAAGTAGAAATATCAATTATAAGGAAGGGGGGTTTGAATTATAATTGTCCCTTTTTTAAAATTTCTGTTTTAAAATAAGATTTCAAACCCAAGATTGATCTTTGCAGTAGTGAAGATTGATCTTGGTTTTAAATATCAATCTTGGTTTGCTTCAAAACAGTAAAATCGTTTTTATCAAAATGATTTGTTTTAGCATAAAATAAGCAAGGATAGAGATAGAGAGATTACACAGATATTTTATCCTGGTTCACCCAAAACACGGGTTACGTCCAGTCCTCACAAGAGTGAGGATTTCCACTATGTGCTCAAAGTAAAGATTGTTCTTGATGGTTACACTTTTATCACAGATCAATCTTTGATCTTACCACAATTCCTACCCTTCTATCTAGAAAGGATTTCTTCTTCCTACCTTTACTGATTTTTGAAAGGTTTTGACAAGTTACCTTTCAAAACATAAAAGGATTTTGCAATTTACTCAAGTTGTGACAAAACAACCTTGAGTTACAAAGTGATGGTTTTGAGACTATTTAGAGTTTTGATATTTACTCAACTCTTGTTTGAGAAATATATTCTGCAAATAGACCTCAGTTGTAAATGATTGCAATACAAAGATTACAACAAAAAACAGCAAACTAAAAGAATGATTTTGAGACACTTTAAGAATGATTGAAAGTATTGATCTTTTGCTTGGTGCTGATTGTTGTGTATTGATCTTCAACTTGCAGCTGCATTTTATTAGACTCCAAGGAGGCATAGGACAGCTCATGTGTCCGTTGGAAAGGGGACCAGCTGTCATAAGAGAGTTGTTGGATAAGTTCTGCCAAAAGCAAGATTGCTGAGCTGTAGCAAAAGATCGATCCAAGATTGATCTTTTGGTTTGTGATGAACTAGCCTTGTACTTTGTGATTTGTGTCAGTATGTCAGCCTTGAGTACTGCTTTTCTGTCACTTGTGCAGGCTTTTAGAATAGTTCAAATCAATAGTGTACTTTGCTACTTGTAGTCTTGTACTTGCATTTGCTTTTCAAGAAGAATGATCTTTGTGATATCCTTTTATTGAAGCATGCCTTGATTCTTCAAATTCTGGAATATATATGACTATGGATGGATCTTATGTTGATTCTATGAGAGTATAGGATGAAAATTTATTTCCAGGACTGATGTCTGTTTTCAGAGCTGCTATAAGATCAATCTGCGTTTTCCAGAACTGCTATAAGATCAATCTGCGTTTTCCCAGAACTGCTTTAAGATCAATCTGTGTTTTCCAGAATTGCTTTCAGATCAATCTGTGTTTTCCAGAATTGCTTCAAGATCAATCTGCGTTTTCTGATTGCTTTCTTTGATTCCTATCTTGTTTTAACACACTCAAATGCACATGTTAAACATTAAAACATTTAGAATCATGATTAATATCTTTAATTAATCTTTTTGTTTTATTATCATCAAAACGTTTATTTGAGATTTTGTCTTAACATTGGATGCACAAGATTGGTTAAAAACCCTAGTTGGACAAGAATAAGTCAAGGAAGGACGAAAATGACCTAAATGTTCATCCAATGACACAAACACACCTATTGGATGCACAAGATTGGTTAAAAAACCTAATTGGACTAGAACAAACCTAGGGAGGACGAAAATGACCTTAATGTTCATCCAATGACACAAAGACACCTATTGGATGCACATGATTCGTTAAAAACCCTAATTGGACTAGAATAAACCTAGGGATGACGAAAATGACCTAAATGTTCATCCAATGACACAAATGAACTTATTGGATGCACAAGATTGGTTAAAAACCCTAGTTGGACAAGAATAAGTGTAGGTAGGACGAAAATGACCTAAATGTTCATCTAATGACACAAATACACCTATTGGATGCACAAGATTGGTTAAAAACCCTAATTGGACTAGAACAAATCTAAGGAGGACGAAAATGACCTAAATGTTCATCCAATGACACAAACACACCTATTGGATGCACAAGATTGGTTAAAAACCCTAATTGGACTAGAATAAACCTAGGGAGGACGAAAAAATGACCTAAATGTTCATCCAATGACACAAAAATGAACCTATTGGATGCACAAGATTGGTTAAAAACCCTAATTGGACAAGAATAAGTCTAGGGAGGACGAAAATGACCTAAATGTTCATCCAATGACACAAACACACCTATTGGATGCACAAGATTGGTTAAAAACCCTAATTGGACTAGAATAAATCTAGGGAGGACGAAAATGACCTAAATGTTCATCCAATGACACAAAACACACCTATTGGATGCACAAGATTGGTTAAAAACCCTAGTTGGACAAGAATAAGTCTAGGGAGGACGAAAATGACCTAAATGTTCATCCAATGACACAAACACACCTATTGGATGCACAAGATTGGTTAAAAACCCTAATTGGACTAGAACAAATCTAGGGAGGACGAAAATGACCTAAATGTTCATCCAATGACACAAACACACCTATTGGATGCACAAAGATTGGTTAAAAACCCTAATTGGACAAGAACAAACCTAGGGAGGACGAAAATGACCTAAATGTTCATCCAATGACACAAACACACCTATTGGATGCACAAGATTGGTTAAAAACCCTAATTGGACAAGAATAAGTCTAGGGAGGACGAAAATGACCTAAATGTTCATCCAATGACACAAACACACCTATTGGATGCACAAGATTGGTTAAAAACCCTAATTGGACTAGAACAAACCTAGGGAGGACGAAAATGACCTAAATGTTCATCCAATGACACAAACACACCTATTGGATGCACAAGATTGGTTAAAACCCCCTATTGGACAAGAATAAGTCTAGGGAGGACGAAAATGACCTAAATGTTCATCCAATGACACAAAACACACCTATTGGATGCACAAGATTGGTTAAAAACCCTAATTGGACTAGAACAAACCTAGGGAGGACGAAAATGACCTAAATGTTCATCCAATGACACAAACACACCTATTGGATGCACAAGATTGGTTAAAAACCCTAATTGGACAAGAACAAACCTAGGGAGGACGAAAATGACCTAAATGTTCATCCAATGACACAACACACCTATTGGATGCACAAGATGGGTTAAAAACCCTAATTGGACAAGAATAAACCCTAGGAGGACGAAAATGACCTAAATGTTCATCCAATGACACAAACACACCTATTGGATGCACAAGATTGGTTAAAAACCCTAATTGGACTAGAACAAACCTAAGGAGGACGAAAATGACCTAAATGTTCATCCAACTGACACAAACACACCTATTGGATGCACAAGATTGTTAAAAACCCTAGTTGGACAAGAAAACCTAGGGAGGACGAAAATGAAATGACCTAAATGTTCATCCAATGACACACAAACACACCTATTGGATGCACAAGATTGGTTAAAAACCCTAATTGGACTAGAAGAAAAGTCTAGGGAGGACGAAAATGACCTAAATGTTCATCCAATGACACAAACACACCTATTGGATGCACAAGATTGGTTAAAAACCCTAATTGGACTAGAATAAACCTAGGAGGACGAAAATGACCTAAATGTTCATCCAATGACACAAAACACCTATTGGATGCACAAGATTGGTTAAAAACCCTAATTGGACAAGAATAAACCTAGGAGGACGAAAATGACCTAAATGTTCATCCAATGACACAAACACCTATTGGATGCACGTAAAAAAAATGACAAGAATAAATCTAGGGAGGACGAAAATGACCTAAATGTTCATCCAATGACACAAACACACCTATTGGATGCACAAGATTGGTTAAAAACCCTATTGGACTAGAATAAGTCTAAGGAGGAGGACGAAAATGACCTAAATGTTCATCCAATGACACAAACACACCTATTGGATGCACAAGATTGGTTAAAAACCCTAATTGGACTAGAAAAACCTAGGGAGGACGAAAATGACCTAAATGTTCATCCAATGACACAAACACCTATTGGATGCACAAGATTGGTTAAAAACCCTATTAGGGGACGAAAATGACCTAAATGTTCATCCAATGACACACAACACACCTATTGGATGCACAAGATTGGTTAAAAACCCTAATTGGACAAGAATAAGTCTAGGGAGGACGAAAATGACCTAAATGTTCATCCAATGACACAAACACACCTATTGGATGCACAAGATTGGTTAAAAACCCTAATTGGACTAGAACAAACCTAGGGAGGACGAAAATGACCTAAATGTTCATCCAATGACACAAACACACCTATTGGATGCACAAGATTGGTTAAAAACCCTAGTTGGACAAGAATAAGTCTAGGAGGACGAAAATGACCTAAATGTTCATCCAATGACACACACAAACACACCTATTGGATGCACAAGATTGGTTAAAAACCCTAATTGGACTAGAACAAATCTAGGGAGGACGAAAATGACCTAAATGTTCATCCAATGACACAAACACACCTATTGGATGCACAAGATTGGTTAAAAACCCTAATTGGACAAGAATAAACTAGGACGAAATGACCTAAAACACCTATTGGATGCACAAGAACCTATTGGAGGACGAAAGTCTATGACGAAAATGACCTAAATGTTCATCCAATGACACAAAATGAACTATTGGATGCACAAGATTGGTTAAAAACCCTAGTTGGACAAGAATAAGTCTAGGGAGGACGAAAATGACCTAAATGTTCATCCAATGACACAAACACACCTATTGGATGCACAAGATTGGTTAAAAACCCTAATTGGACTAGAACAAACCTAGGGAGGACGAAAATGACCTAAATGTTCATCCAATGACACAAACACACCTATTGGATGCACAAGATTGGTTAAAAAACCCTAATTGGACAAGAAAAAACCTAGGGAGGACGAAAATGACCTAAATGTTCATCCAATGACACAAACAAACACACCTATTGGATGCACAAGATTGGTAAAAAAACCCTAGTTGGACAAGAATAAGTCTAGGAAGGACGAAAATGACCTAAATGTTCATCCAATGACACAAACACACCTATTGGATGCACAAGATTGGTTAAAAACCCTAATTGGACTAGAACAAACCTAGGGAGGACGAAAATGACCTAAATGTTCATCCAATGACACAAACACACCTATTGGATGCACAAGATTGGTTAAAAACCCTAATTGGACTAGAATAAACCTAGGGAGGACGAAAATGACCTAAATGTTCATCCAATGACACAAATGAACTTATTGGATGCACAAGATTGGTTAAAAACCCTAGTTGGACAAGAATAAGTCTAGGTAGGACGAAAATGACCTAAATGTTCATCCAATGACACAAACACACCTATTGGATGCACAAGATTGGTTAAAAACCCTAATTGGACTAGAACAAATCTAGGGAGGACGAAAATGACCTAAATGTTCATCCAATGACACAAAACACACCTATTGGATGCACAAGATTGGTTAAAAACCCTAATTGGACTAGAACAAACCTAGGGAGGACGAAAATGACCTAAATGTTCATCCAATGACACAAACACACCTATTGGATGCACAAGATTGGTTAAAAACCCTAGTTGGACAAGAATAAGTCTAGGAGGACGAAAATGACCTAAATGTTCATCCAATGACACAAACACACCTATTGGATGCACAAGATTGGTTAAAAACCCTAATTGGACTAGAAACAAATCTAGGGAGGACGAAAATGACCTAAATGTTCATCCAATGACACAAACACACCTATTGGATGCACAAGATTGGTTAAAAAACCCTAGTTGGACAAGAATAAGTCTAGGGAGGACGAAAATGACCTAAATGTTCATCCAATGACACAAACACACCTATTGGATGCACAAGATTGGTTAAAAACCCTAATTGGACTAGAACAAACCTAGGGAGGACGAAAATGACCTAAATGTTCATCCAATGACACAAACACACCTATTGGATGCACAAGATTGGTTAAAAACCCTAATTGGACAAGAATAAACCTAGGAGGACGAAAATGACCTAAATGTTCATCCAATGACACAAACACACCTATTGGATGCACAAGATTGGTTAAAAACCCTAATTGGACAAGAATAAGTCTAGGGAGGACGAAAATGACCTAAATGTTCATCCAATGACACAAACACACCTATTGGATGCACAAGATTGGTTAAAAACCCTAATTGGACTAGAACAAAACCTAGGGAGGACGAAAATGACCTAAATGTTCATCCAATGACACAAACACACCTATTGGATGCACAAGATTGGTTAAAAACCCTAATTGGACAAGAATAAGTCTAGGAGGACGAAAATGACCTAAATGTTCATCCAATGACACAAACACACCTATTGGATGCACAAGATTGGTTAAAAACCCTAATTGGACTAGAACAAACCTAGGGAGGACGAAAATGACCTAAATGTTCATCCAATGACACAAACACACCTATTGATGATGCACACAGATTGGTTAAAAACCCTAATTGGACAAGAATAACCTAGGGAGGACGAAAATGACCTAAATGTTCATCCAATGACACAAACACACCTATTGGATGCACAAGATTGGTTAAAAACCCTAGTTGGACAAGAAAAAGTCTAGGGAGGACGAAAATGACCTAAATGTTCATCCAATGACACAAACACACCTATTGGATGCACAAGATTGGTTAAAAACCCTAATTGGACTAGAATAAACCTAGGGAGGACGAAAATGACCTAAATGTTCATCCAATGACACAAACACACCTATTGGATGACAAGATTGGTTAAAAAAAAAAGACCTAAATGTTCATCCAATGACACCAAATAACCTATGGATGCACAAGATTGGTTAAAAACCCTAATGACCTAATCCTAGGAGGACGAAAATGACCTAAATGTTCATCCAATGACACAAACACAACCTATTGGATGCACAAGATTGGTTAAAAACCCTAATTGGACTAGAATAAGTCTAGGGAGGACGAAAATGACCTAAATGTTCATCCAATGACACAAACACACCTATTGGATGCACAAGATTGGTTAAAAAACCCTAATTGGACAAGAATAAACCTAGGAGGACGAAATCTAAATGTTCATCCAATGACACAAACACCTATTGGATGCACAAGATTGGTTAAAAACCCTAATTGGACTAGAACAAAACCTAGGGAGGACGAAAATGACCTAAATGTTCATCCAATGACACAAACACACTATTGGATGCACAAGATTGGTTAAAAACCCTAATTGGACAAGAATAAACCTAGGGAGGACGAAAATGACCTAAATGTTCATCCAATGACACAAAACACCTATTGGATGCACAAGATTGGTTAAAAACCCTAATTGGACAAGAAAATCTAGGGAGGACGAAAATGACCTAAATGTTCATCCAATGACACAAACACACCTATTGGATGCACAAGATTGGTTAAAAACCCTAATTGGACAAGAATAAGTCTAGGGAGGACGAAAATGACCTAAATGTTCATCCAATGACACAAAACACACCTATTGGATGCACAAGATTGGTTAAAAACCCTAATTGGACAAGAACAAACCTAGGAGGACGAAAATGACCTAAATGTTCATCCAATGACACAAAACACACCTATTGGATGCACAAGATTGGTTAAAAACCCTAATTGGACAAGAACAAAGTCTAGGGAGGACGAAAATGACCCTAAATGTTCATCCAATGACACAAACACACCTATTGGATGCACAAGATTGGTTTAAAAAACCCTAATTGGACAAAGAAAACCTAGGGAGGACGAAAATGACCTAAATGTTCATCCAATGACACAAACACACCTATTGGATGCACAAGATTGGTTAAAAACCCTAGTTGGACAAGAATAAGTCTAGGGAGGACGAAAATGACCTAAATGTTCATCCAATGACACAAACACACCTATTGGATGCACAAGATTGGTTAAAAAACCCTAATTGGACTAGAACAAACCTAGGGAGGACGAAAATGACCTAAATGTTCATCCAAATGACACAAACACACCTATTGGATGCACAAGATTGGTTAAAAACCCTAATTGGACTAGAATAAAACCTAGGGAGGACGAAAATGACCTAAATGTTCATCCAATGACACAAACACACTTATTGGATGCACAAGATTGGTTAAAAACCCTAGTTTGGACAAGAATAAGTCTAGGGAGGACGAAAGACCTAAATGTTCATCCAATGACACAAACACACCTATTGGATGCACAAGATTGGTTAAAAACCCTAATTGGACTAGAACAAATCTAGGGAGGACGAAAATGACCTAAATGTTCATCCAATGACACAAACACACCTATTGGATGCACAAGATTGGTTAAAAACCCTAATTGGACAAGAAAAAACCTAGGGAGGACGAAAATGACCTAAATGTTCATCCAATGACACAAACACACCTATTGGATGCACAAGATTGGTTAAAAACCCTAGTTGGACAAGAATAAGTCTAGGAAGGACGAAAATGACCTAAATGTTCATCCAATGACACAAACACACCTATTGGATGCACAAGATTGGGTAAAAAACCCTAATTGGACTAGAACAAACCTAGGGAGGACGAAAATGACCTAAATGTTCATTCATCCAATGACACAAACACACCTATTGGATGCACAAGATTGGTTAAAAACCCTAATTGGACTAGAATAAACCTAGGGAGGACGAAAATGACCTAAATGTTCATCCAATGACACAAATGAACTTATTGGATGCACAAGATTGGTTAAAAACCCTAGTTGGGACAAGAAAAGTGTAGGTAGGACGAAAATGACCTAAATGTTCATCCAATGACACAAACACACCTATTGGATGCACAAGATTGGTTAAAAACCCTAATTGGACTAGAAAAACCTAGGGAGGACGAAAATGACCTAAATGTTCATCCAATGACACAAAACACACACCTATTGGATGCACAAGATTGGTTAAAAACCCTAATTGGACTAGAATAAAAACCTAGGGAGGACGAAAATGACCTAAATGTTCATCCAATGACACAAACACACCTATTGGATGCACAAGATTGGTTAAAAACCCTAGTTGGACAAGAACAAAGTCTAGGGAGGAGACCTAAATGATCCAATGACACAAACACACCTATTGGACGAAAATGACCTAAATGTTCATCCAATGACACAAACACACCTATTGGATGCACAAGATTGGTTAAAAAACCCTAATTGGACTAGAACAAACCTCTAGGAGGACGAAAATGACCTAAATGTTCATCCAATGACACAAACACACCTATTGGATGCACAAGATTGGTTAAAAACCCTAGTTTGGACAAGATAAGTCTAGGGAGGACGAAAATGACCTAAATGTTCATCATCCAATGACACAAACACACCTATTGGATGCACAAGATTGGTTAAAAACCCTAATTGGACTAGAACAAACCTAGGGAGGACGAAAATGACCTAAATGTTCATCCAATGACACAAACACAACTATTGGATGCACAAGATTGGTTAAAAACCCTAGTTGGACAAGAATAAGTCTAGGAGGACGAAAATGACCTAAATGTTCATCCAATGACACACAACACAACTATTGGATGCACAAGATTGGTTAAAAACCCTAATTGGACAAGAATAAGTCTAGGGAGGACGAAAATGACCTAAATGTTCATCCAATGACACAAACACACCTATTGGATGCACAAGATTGGTTAAAAACCCTAATTGGACTAGAATAAACCTAGGGAGGACGAAAATGACCCTAAATGTTCATCCAATGACACAAATGAACCTATTGGATGCACAAGATTGGTTAAAAACCCTAGTTGGACAAGAATAAGTCTAGGGAGGACGAAAATGACCTAAATGTTCATCCAATGACACAAACACACCTATTGGATGCACAAGATTGGTTAAAAACCCTAATTGGACTAGAACAAACCTAGGGAGGACGAAAATGACCTAAATGTTCATCCAATGACACAAAAACACACCTATTGGATGCACAAGATTGGTTAAAAACCCTAGTTGGACAAGAACAAAGTCTAGGACGAAAATGACCTAAATGTTCATCCAATGACACAAACACACCTATTGGATGCACAAGATTTGTTAAAAACCCTAATTGGACAAAACCCTAAGAGGACGAAAATGACCTAAATGTTCATCCAATGACACAAAACACACCTATTGGATGCACAAGATTGGTTAAAAACCCTAATTGGACAAGAAATAAACCTAGAGGACGAAAATGACCTAAATGTTCATCCAATGACACAAACACACCTATTGGATGCACAAGATTGGTTTAAAAACCCTAATTGGACAAAGAAAACCTAGGGAGGACGAAAATGACCTAAATGTTCATCCAATGACACAAACACACCTTGGATGCACAAGATTGGTTAAAAACCCTAATTGGACAAGAAAAATCTAGGGAGGACGAAAATGACCTAAATGACCTAAACACCTATTGGATGTTTAAAAACCCTAATGGACTAGAATAACCTAGGAGGACGAAAATGACCTAAATGTTCATCCAATGACACAAACACACCTATTGGATGCACAAGATTGGTTAAAAACCCTAGACCTAATTGGACAAGAAAAGTCTAAGGAGGACGAAAATGACCTAAATGTTCATCCAATGACACAAACACACCTATTGGATGCACAAGATTGGTTAAAAACCCTAATTGGACTAGAACAAAACCTCTAGGACGAAAATGACCTAAATGTTCATCCAATGACACACGCAAAATGTTAAAAACCCTAGTTGGACAAGAATAAGTCTAGGGAGGACTAAAAAATGACCTAAATTCATCCAATGACACAAACACACCTATTGGATGCACAAGATTGGTTAAAAACCCTAATTGGACTAGAATAAACCTAGGGAGGACGAAAATGACCTAAATGTTCATCCAATGACACACAAACACACTATTGGATGCACAAGATTGGTTAAAAACCCTAATTGGACAAGAATAACCTAGGGAGGACGAAAATGACCTAAATGTTCATCCAATGACACAAACACACCTATTGGATGCACAAGATTGGTTAAAAACCCTAGTTGGACAAGAATAAGTCTAGGGAGGACGAAAATGACCTAAATGTTCATCCAATGACACACAAACACACCTATTGGATGCACAAGATTGGTTAAAAACCCTAATTGGACTAGAACAAGTCTAGGGAGGACGAAAATGACCTAAATGTTCATCCAATGACACAAACACACCTATTGGATGCACAAGATTGGTTAAAAACCCTATTTGGACAAGAATAAGTCTAGGAGGACGAAAATGACCTAAATGTTCATCCAATGACACACAAAACACACCTATTGGATGCACAAGATTGGTTAAAAACCCCTAATTGGACAAGAACAAACCTAGGGAGGACGAAAATGACCTAAATGTTCATCCAATGACACAAACACACCTATTGGATGCACAAGATTGGTTAAAAAACCCTATTGGACTAGAATAAACCTAGGGAGGACGAAAATGACCTAAATGTTCATCCAATGACACAAACACACCTATTGGATGCACAAGATTGGTTAAAAACCCTAATTGGACAAGAATAAAACCTAGGAGGACGAAAATGACCTAAATGTTCATCCAATGACACAAACACACCTATTGGATGCACAAGATTGGTTTAAAAAACCCTAATTGGACTAGAAAAATCTAAGGAGGACGAAAATGACCTAAATGTTCATCCAATGACACAAACACACCTATTGGATGCACAAGATTGGTTAAAAACCCTAATTGGACAAGAACAAACCTAGGGAGGACGAAAATGACCTAAATGTTCATCCAATGACACAAACACACCTATTGGATGCACAAGATTGTTAAAAAAACCCTAGTTGGACAAGAATAAGTCTAGGAAGGACGAAAATGACCTAAATGTTCATCCAATGACACAAACACACCTATTGGATGCACAAGATTGGTTAAAAACCCTAATTGGACTAGAACAAACCTAGGAGGACGAAAATGACCTAAATGTTCATCCAATGACACAAACACACCTATTGGATGCACAAGATTGGTTAAAAACCCTAATTGGACTAGAATAAACCTAGGGAGGACGAAAATGACCTAAATGTTCATCCAATGACACAAATGAACTTATTGGATGCACAAGATTGGTTAAAAACCCTAGTTGGACAAGAATAAGTCTAGGTAGGACGAAAATGACCTAAATGTTCATCCAATGACACAAACACACCTATTGGATGCACAAGATTGGTTAAAAACCCTAATTGGACTAGAACAAATCTAGGGAGGACGAAAATGACCTAAATGTTCATCCAATGACACAAACACACCTATTGGATGCACAAAGATTGGTTAAAAACCCTAATTGGACTAGAATAAACCTAGGGAGGACGAAAATGACCTAAATGTTCATCCAATGACACAAACACACCTATTGGATGCACAAGATTGGTTAAAAACCCTAGTTGGACAAGAATAAGTCTAGGGAGGACGAAAATGACCTAAATGTTCATCCAATGACACAAAACACACCTATTGGATGCACAAGATTGGTTAAAAACCCTAATTGGACTAGAACAAATCTAGGGAGGACGAAAATGACCTAAATGTTCATCCAATGACACAAACACACCTATTGGATGCACAAGATTGGTTAAAAACCCTATTGGACAAGAATAAGTCTAGGGAGGACGAAAATGACCTAAATGTTCATCCAATGACACAAAACACCTATTGGATGCACAAGGACGAAAATGACCTAAATGGAGGACATGACCAATCATCCAATGACAAACACACTATTGGATGCACAAGATGGTTAAAAACCCTAATTGGACTAGAAACAAACCTAGGGAGGACGAAAATGACCTAAATGTTCATCCAATGACACAACACACCTATTGGATGCACAAGATTGGTTAAAAAACCCTAGTTGGACAAGAATAAGTCTAGGGAGGACGAAAATGACCTAAATGTTCATCCAATGACACAAACACTATTGGATGCAAGATTGGTTAAAACACCTATTGGATGCACAAGATTGGTTAAAAAACCCTAATTGGACAAGATAAAACCTAAGGAGGACGAAAATGACCTAAATGTTCATCCAATGACACAAACACACCTATTGGATGCACAAGATTGGTTAAAAACCCTAATTGGACTAGAAACAAACCTAGGGAGGACGAAAATGACCTAAATGTTCATCCAATGACACAACACACCTATTGGATGCACAAGATTGGTTAAAAACCCTAATTGGACAAGAATAAGTCTAGGGAGGACGAAAATGACCTAAATGTTCATCCAATGACACAAACACACCTATTGGATGCACAAGATTGGTTAAAAACCCTAATTGGACTAGAACAAACCTAGGGAGGACGAAAATGACCTAAATGTTCATCCAATGACACAAACACACCTATTGGATGCACAAGATTGGTTAAAAACCCTAATTGGACAAGAATAAGTCTAGGAGGACGAAAATGACCTAAATGTTCATCCAATGACACAAACACACTATTGGATGCACTATTGGATGCACAAGATGGGTAAAAACCCTAATTGGACTAGAATAAGTCTAGGGAGGACGAAAATGACCTAAATGTTCATCAATGACACAAACACACCTATTGGATGCACAAGACCTAGGGAGGACGAAAATGACCTAAATGTTCACAATGACACAAACACACCTATTGGGATGCACAAGATTGGTTAAAAACCCTAATTGGACAAGAACAAACCTAGGGAGGACGAAAATGACCTAAATGTTCATCCAATGACACAAACACACCTATTGGATGCACAAGATTGGTTAAAAACCCTAATTGGACAAGAAACAAGTCTAGGAGGACGAAAATGACCTAAATGTTCATCCAATGACACACACACTATTGGATGGTTAAAAACCCTAATTGGAAAACCTAGACGAAAATGAATGTTCAAAAATTATTGGATGCACAAGAGGACTAAAATCTAGGGAGGACGAAAATGACCTAAATGTTCATCCAATGACACAAACACACCTATTGGATGCACAAGATTGGTTAAAAACCCTAATTGGACAAGAATAAGTCTAGGGAGGACGAAAATGACCTAAATGTTCATCCAATGACACAAACACACCTATTGGATGCACAAGATTGGTTAAAAACCCTAATTGGACAAGAACAAACCTAGGAGGAGGACGAAAATGACCTAAATGTTCATCCAATGACACAAACACACCTATTGGATGCACAAGATTGGTTAAAAACCCTAATTGGACTAGAATAAACCTAGGGAGGACGAAAATGACCTAAATGTTCATCCAATGACACAAAAACACACCTATTGGATGCACAAGATTGGTTAAAAACCCTAATTGGACAAGAATAAGTCTAGGGAGGACGAAAATGACCTAAATGTTCATCCAATGACACAAACACACCTATTGGATGCACAAGATTGGTTAAAAACCCTAACCCTAATTGGACTAGAACAAACCTAGGGAGGACGAAAATGACCTAAATGTTCATCCAATGACACAAACACACCTATTGGATGCACAAGATTGGTTAAAAACCCTAGTTGGACAAGAATAAGTCTAGGAGGACGAAAATGACCTAAATGTTCATCCAATGACACAAACACACCTATTGGATGCACAAGATTGGTTAAAAACCCTAATTGGACTAGAACAAACCTAGGGAGGACGAGGACGAAAATGACCTAAATGTTCATCCAATGACACAAATGACACCTATTGGATGCACAAGATTGGTTAAAAACCCTAATTGGACAAGAATAAGTCTAGGGAGGACGAAAATGACCTAAATGTTCATCCAATGACACACAAACACACTATTGGATGCACAAGATTGGTTAAAAACCCTAATTGGACAAGAATAAGTCTAGGGAGGACGAAAATGACCTAAATGTTCATCCAATGACACAAACACACCTATTGGATGCACACAAGATTGGTAAAAAAACCCTAATTGGACAAGAACAAACCTAGGGAGGACGAAAATGACCTAAATGTTCATCCAATGACACAAACACACTATTGGATGCACAAGATTGGTTAAAAACCCTAGTTGGACAAGAATAAGTCTAGGAAGGACGAAAATGACCTAAATGTTCATCCAATGACACAAACACACCTATTGGATGCACAAGATTGGTTAAAAACCCTAATTGGACTAGAACAAACCTAGGGAGGACGAAAATGACCTAAATGTTCATCCAATGACACAAACACACCTATTGGATGCACAAGATTGGTTAAAAACCCTAATTGGACTAGAATAAACCTAGGGAGGACGAAAATGACCTAAATGTTCATCCAATGACACAAACACACTTATTGGATGCACAAGATTGGTTAAAAACCCTAGTTGGACAAGAATAAGTCTAGGGAGGACGAAAATGACCTAAATGTTCATCCAATGACACAAACACACCTATTGGATGCACAAGATTGGTTAAAAACCCTAATTGGACTAGAACAAATCTAAGGAGGACGAAAATGACCTAAATGTTCATCCAATGACACAAACACACCTATTGGATGCACAAGATTGGTTAAAAACCCTAATTGGACAAGAATAAACCTAGGGAGGACGAAAATGACCTAAATGTTCATCCAATGACACAAACACACCTATTGGATGCACAAGATTGGTTAAAAACCCTAATTGGACTAGAATAAACCTAGGGAGGACGAAAATGACCTAAATGTTCATCCAATGACACAAACACACCTATTGGATGCACAAGATTGGTTAAAAACCCTAATTGGACAAGAATAAGTCTAGGGAGGACGAAAATGACCTAAATGTTCATCCAATGACACAAACACACCTATTGGATGCACAAGATTGGTTAAAAACCCTAATTGGACAAGAACAAATCTAGGGAGGACGAAAATGACCTAAATGTTCATCCAATGACACAAACACACACCTATTGGATGCACAAGATTGGTTAAAAACCCTAATTGGACAAGAATAAACCTAGGGAGGACGAAAATGACCTAAATGTTCATCCAATGACACAAACACACCTATTGGATGCACAAGATTGGTTAAAAACCCTAATTGGACAAGAATAAACCTAGGGAGGACGAAAATGACCTAAATGTTCATCCAATGACACAAACACACCTATTGGATGCACAAGATTGTTTAAAAAACCCTAGTTGGACAAGAATAAGTCTAGGGAGGACGAAAATGACCTAAATGTTCATCCAATGACACAAACACACCTATTGGATGCACAAGATTGGTTAAAAACCCTAATTGGACTAGAACAAACCTAGGAGGACGAAAATGACCTAAATGTTCATCCAATGACACAAACACACCTATTGGATGCACAAGATTGGTTAAAAACCCTAATTGGACAAGAATAATCTAGGGAGGACGAAAATGACCTAAATGTTCATCCAATGACACAAACACACCTATTGGATGCACAAGATTGGTTAAAAACCCTAATTGGACTAGAACAAACCTAGGGAGGACGAAAATGACCTAAATGTTCATCCAATGACACAAACACACCTATTGGATGCACAAGATTGGTTAAAAACCCTAATTGGACAAGAATAAGTCTAGGGAGGACGAAAATGACCTAAATGTTCATCCAATGACACAAACACACCTATTGGATGCACAAGATTGGTTAAAAACCCTAATTGGACAAGAAAAAGTCTAGGGAGGACGAAAATGACCTAAATGTTCATCCAATGACACAAACACACCTATTGGATGCACAAGATTGGTTAAAAACCCTAATTGGACAAGAACAAACCTAGGGAGGACGAAAATGACCTAAATGTTCATCCAATGACACAAACACACCTATTGGATGCACAAGATTGGTTAAAAACCCTAGTTGGACAAGAAATAAAGTCTAGGAGGACGAAAATGACCTAAATGTTCATCCAATGACACAAACACACCTATTGGATGCACAAGATTGGTTAAAAACCCTAATTGGACTAGAACAAACCTAGGGAGGACGAAAATGACCTAAATGTTCATCCAATGACACAAAGACACCTATTGGATGCACAAGATTGGTTAAAAACCCTAATTGGACTAGAAGAATAAACCTAGGGAGGACGAAAATGACCTAAATGTTCATCCAATGACACAAATGAACTTATTGGATGCACAAGATTGGTTAAAAACCCTAGTTGGACAAGAATAAGTCTAGGTAGGACGAAAATGACCTAAATGTTCATCCAATGACACAAACACACCTATTGGATGCACAAGATTGGTTAAAAACCCTAATTGGACTAGAACAAATCTAAGGAGGACGAAAATGACCTAAATGTTCATCCAATGACACAAAACACACCTATTGGATGCACAAGATTGGTTAAAAACCCTAATTGGACTAGAATAAACCTAGGGAGGACGAAAATGACCTAAATGTTCATCCAATGACACAAACACACTATTGGATGCACAAGATTGGTTAAAAACCCTAATTGGACTAGAACAAAGTCTAGGGAGGACGAAAATGACCTAAATGTTCATCCAATGACACAAACACACCTATTGGATGCACAAGATTGGTTAAAAACCCTAATTGGACTAGAACAAATCTAGGGAGGACGAAAATGACCTAAATGTTCATCCAATGACACAAAACACACTATTGGATGCACAAGATTGGTTAAAAACCCTAGTTTGGACAAGAATAAGTCTAGGTAGGACGAAAATGACCTAAATGTTCATCCAATGACACAAACACACCTATTGGATGCACAAGATTGGTTAAAAAACCCTAATTGGACTAGAACAAGTCTAGGGAGGACGAAAATGACCTAAATGTTCATCCAATGACACAAACACACCTATTGGATGCACAAGATTGGTTAAAAACCCTAATTGGACTAGAATAAACCTAGGGAGGACGAAAATGACCTAAATGTTCATCCAATGACACAAATGAAACTTATTGGATGCACAAGATTGGTTAAAAACCCTAGTTGGACAAGAATAAGTCTAGGGAGGACGAAAATGACCTAAATGTTCATCCAATGACACAACACACCTATTGGATTGCACAAGATTGGTTAAAAACCCTAATAGGACGGACTAGAACAAAACCTAGGGAGATCTCTTCTTCTTTCC